>JAOTRC010000012.1:27835205-27846234 GCA_027497675.1 Cyprinella lutrensis
TCGGCCGATATATCGGATTTTAAAACCCAAAAATATTTGTATCGGTATCGGCCTTCAAAATCCTTTATCAGTCGGGCTCTAATATATATATATATATATATATGAATATATATATAACAAGCAGAACATAAATGCTCCAAACACATGCTCACTTTCATTGTTAACATCGTGATTGCTTTGAATTGGAATCTATGCTTTGGCTCTGTAGGTTGCATTCTCTTATCTGAAGTGCTTAGCTCTTTAACATGGAAGTTCTCTTTGCTGCTGATAGGCAGACATTAGCTCTCTGAACGTGATCTAGTGGATAGATGTACTGAGATCCTCGCGGCTGGGCCGTGTTAGCGGGGCTTTGATGACATGCTTATCTGTTGACTCTCGGGGGTCATTGTGGGTGATAAAAAGGCCAGGGTGTCCCTGGAGAGATGAGGAAGATGAAACTGTGAATTCTATGCACCTTTCAAGCTAAAGGCCCTGTGGTTTTCAAAGAGAGCGCAAACATATCACAAAGCTGATGTTGCTAATATCAAGTGTTTAATCGATGGAGAACTGCACAAAAGCATAGTGTCTGTCCATCCATCGTAATTCACAGCACATATCTTTTTAAGAATCTTCTCTGGAGACATTTCTCATAACAGCAAGTTTTAATCTCATTATGACCATTTGGGGAGAAATTATTCATAAATTTATTATGTTTGGGAATGGCGACAACTGTGATGCCTCTGTGGAAACAAACAAAACATTATTGAGTTATTGAATCAAATCTGTTTAAACTTATTTTTAATAAAATGTTGACATATTGTATGAGTCAACTGCAAGAAAATGTGTATTATAAATTCTAATGTAGAATTATCATTAGTTCTCTACTTCAGTTGTGAAATTATATATCAGTTAAATATTTTAGGGTTATACACTTAACAAAAGTATGTTTGACCATAAAATACTATTTTAGTGTTTCTATTTTAGTTTAATTTGCAGTGTTGGGGTGTTGTAGTTTTGTTTTTTTTTGTTTTTTTTTAATATAACAAAAGGTCCTTTCACACGAAAAGGTAAATCAAAATACCTCAGATTAAATGAAATGCAAATTCACACCTGTACAGTAGAGGGCGCTGCGCTAATAAACCTTTTAGTTGTGCTTCCATTTTGGATCACAGAAGAATAGGACACAGGAGAAGAATATACAACTCTCTACCCGTGCCCCAATTTTGGAATGACATTCATTTCAATACCTTAAAGGTGCCATGTGTATGAATTGAGGTTAAAATATAAAATTAAAATAGCTACATGCATCAAAAGAAGAGAAGAAATAAGGTTGATGATGTCATTAAAAAATGACATGACAGTGCTGCAGAGATATTAACCTGGATTAGCATGCTAAATTACTAGCCTCGGCTCGGCAGGTGTCATAACACCAGTTTCGGTCATGGGAGCATCGGTCAACATAAACACCAGCCAAACATATGCATGAGGAATACATTTTGGTAAGTTGTAGCATACTGTATCTTTCAACAGTGTTCTCCTTCTTTTACCATTAGCTAGTAGGCTAGAGATGATCGGTTCATTATTGTTTGAATTGCATTATAAAATTGACAGGATCTGAAAGCTGAGATTTTTTTATATATCTATATATATATCTATATATCTATATATATATATTTATGATTTGTTTCAATTGCTTGTCTCACGGTGAATTCGTGAGAGTTGGCAGCTCTGAATGGCGCTAGCTTGGTCCACATCAGCGAATTCTGTCTGTCAAATTAATTCAAACTAACAATAAAAATGTAATGTGAACAAAACGAATACCGTAAAACTTCAAATAATTGCCCGGGATTTTATTGTCCCATACCGTCGAAATGCACCAGCTTGTATTTGAGGCAGTGTCTATGAGACGGCCTTTATAATTTAGTGTTGAGATGTGCTTCATTGAGTCTCTAATCTCTAAAAATCTCCAAATGCTCCATGTGAAACAGCGGTCTTCCAACCTTTTACTATCGTGTCCATTGATTTGATTAAAAGGCGTGAGGGAGAAAGCAAGTCAGCGCTCGTGTTGTTTGTAGACGTGAGAGTGCGTGCGCGCACAACTCATTTTCTGGAGGTATACTGCCCCCATCTGGTATGGAATAGGGAGTATGATTTGATTTTTTTGACACAAGGCACCTTTGATAATCATAAAACATATAGTATTTTTTTTAAAACTGAGTTTGATTGAAGAAATGGGGTGTCATTTAATTTGGAGTCATTAAATCTTAATCAAAAACCACACTGAAGAGTAATTTCTGTTTAATTTGAGTTCAGTTTGGTTGACTTCAGAGAATTGAACGCCCCATATTGAATCAGCCTGAACATTTAGCTAATTAAATTGAAATGCATGTGGGTTTGGGGAAATAACATTTCATTTAATTTTTTATTTTTATTTTTTATACACGTTATAACTGTAACTCAACATTCTGAACAAAGCGAGCCTGGCACTTCGAGCGTGTGTTAGTTATGCTTTTGTTATGTTGCCCAAACAAAATGAACCCTCCATTGGGAGGGTTTCAGAGACAGGATGTGCCCCTCAGGGGTTGCATTCTAATGAGACCTAAATAAATATATCAGCACATCATTAATTGCACCAGAGACCCCGCAGAGATGAAGCTCGCCTCCGCGGCACAATCATTCTCTCTTCTCGCTGTGCTATGATTCACTTAGCTCAAGATTCACCAGTAGGGTACACTGCAGGTTCTGGAAATTGTGTTTTGGGTTTGATGATATCAAGTTTTGTTTTTCCCACAACCAATCAAATTTTACTTTGCATTGAGTATGCGATGGCCAGGCATCAGCCAGCAAAATATGTTAATATAATACAAGTGTGAATATGTAATATAAGAGCAAGCATAGCTAATATTCCTCTCTGAAGATAAAGGGATAGTTCACCCAAAAAATGAAAATAAATGTATATGACATTCTTCTTTCAGACAAATACAATCTGAGTTATATTTAAAAAAATGTCCTGGCTCTTCCAAGCTTTGTAATGGCGTTGAATTGCTGTTTTGAAATCCATAAAAGTGCATCTATCCATCATAAAAGTGCTCCACGCGCCTCTGTTGGTTAATAAAAGCGAAGTGATGCATTTGTATAAGAAAAATATCCATATTTAACTGTATATACCAGTTCCACTTAAGTCTAAGCGCAACTTTAGACATCAAGGATGTCTTGCGGGTGAATAAATCATGAGCTAATTTTCATTTTTGGGTGAACTATACCTTTAAGGCACTGTATAAAGATTGCAAAAAGGGTAATCATTCACCATATGACAAGGATATGAACTATTTAGCCATCAGATTTCATGAAGTTTATGCGGCTTTTATTGAACACTGAAAATGATCTTCCAGAGTCGAATAGAGAGCATTCTGTGTCAGTTGCATAAAGTATTCATTGTGCGTTTTGTGAACTCTGTGGATAGGTAGGAACAACATCAGACAAAGCGTGAAGCCCTGAGTCAAACTAATCAGTGATCTCAGCGCCTAGACATTCCCTCTTTCTATTAGCGGCAAAAGAGACCAATTAGTATTCCTGGCTTGAAACAGGACAGGGCTGGGAACACTTGGCACTGGATCTGACCGAGTGTCTAAAGTCTTTCATTTCAGGCTCATCCTCAGGCCAACTGTGGGAAGCTGTACTGAGGATCAATACACAGGCAGCATCAAGCATTTTCAATTTCGGCATATGTAACGTGCAGCTCACGTAAAATTAGCAAAACGCACTCTGATATTTAAAGATATTACTTTAGAATCCTTAAACATTTAGTGTTCTTAACCCTCATGGTCTTTTTTGAGAATTGAGAGGCCCATATGTGCTTTTGAGGATGAATCTTTTTTTGGCCTTTCCTAATTATATTCCAAAAAATGTGCTTTCAAATTTTGCTTTAACTTTCTACGTGAGAAGCATTGCATTACTTAGGTCTTGGGTGTCGGATAACTGTTAAATGCAATTCATTTTAATTTAGGGTGAAGCCAATGACAAAATTACTTGTATCTAGCTAATAAGAAGATACTTTATTAAGACAGTTCACTTCGTGTATAGAGACAGGAGCCATCTTAGAAAATAGTCTCGATAAGTCGATCGCCGAACGCCGTTCATACAGTTCAGATCACTCAGCACGGCGTTCGTGGTTTGACTTGTCGTGTCTGTTTTCCAAAGATGGCGCTGCCTGTATACACGAAGTGAACTGTCTTTATAAAGTATCTTCTTATGAAACGATCTGTACACTTACAAAGTTCTCAATGCTTCGTTTTGCGTGTAGGGACCCTCATTATGTTACTGTGTAAGTGTGAGGCTATTTTGAGCCTTGTTAGTGGTATAAACTAGCGATTTCTTTTTACTTTGTAAATGCCCTCAGGACTAGCGTTATATGCTAAACAGTTTTTAGAGATAAAACTCGTTACATTCGATTATCATGAAAACAAATCTCAGGGAACGGTTGACTAGGTATCAATGTTTTATTAGACCAAAGGTTCATTTTGCACAGGAGTTCTCCTTGAATTAGTAATGAACTCAAAACATTCCTCATTTTACATACACCTATAAGCATATTCTGTGAATTTTGGAATAATCCACTCTTCTCGATGTGATTTAAAGAGGAAAGTTAATTTGTCCAGTAAATTAAATCGGTCCTTTTAAGGAAATTCAATACACCTTGAAAACGAAGGGGAAAAAAATGAATGGTGTAAGACCACCTGCAGGTTATTGGTCATTAACTCTGGCTCTCCGAAGACTGCTGGGCTGCATCGATATTGGCTAATATTGCCCACGGCTTCAACAGGACCTTATGGGCTGGGCTGGCTAGCTGTGGCGCTAATGTATTGGCTAAATTATTCTCACAGCCCACATAAGGGAACGAGGGAGGGTTACAAAGTGAGTGCAAGTCAAACTGAACGTGTTTGAAGCTGTTGCTGAAGGGATGCAACACAGCAGACATTATGGTGAAATAAAACCACAGTTTTTTCTCTTGCAAAGCATCCACCCACATGCTGCGTTTCTCATCTATGCTGTTTACTCTCCACCCTGGATGGCATTGTGCATTTTAGACCCCCTAATGGTCACATTTTCCTTTATGTGTCATGTTTAAATATAAAAAAATAAATGTGCCATTTTATTAATGTCAGTGGCTGTTAAAGGCCCATGAGTTGCAGGTGAACCGAAATCATGTTAGCATCACATCGGTTATGGCCGCTAATAAAGCTAGAAGCATACGTGAGGGGTAATTTCGTAGATATGTGTCTGCTGGTGACTGAGCCAGGCCAAATATCTTCATAAAATCATTTAATAACTTCATTTTATAACAAGGCAAACCATTCCCGTTTTAATTACCTTGTGTAATTATCTCTGAGCTGAAACATAGCATAGAACCAGTCAAAATATAAAGTAAACGTCGAACTTATTTACGATATGGACTAGAGAGTTGACTTAGCATTTTACATTTTAGGAAATGCTTTCTTGCTAAAGAAGCTCTCCTCACATAGAAAAGTTGCACTCAACAAAACCCGGTGCCATGAGAAAACGTTGCAAACGATGAAACTTGCAGGTAAATAATTCAATTTCTCACCCTTTTAGTACAACCTTCACATTGGGAGGTTGCCGACGATGCTTTAAAATTCTGCCGTTCACTATATGTATCTGTAAGAGGTCTTCAGTGAAATTTGAAGAAGGCTAGGTAAACTTGATGGTGTTCTGAATTTGACTGGTTCTATGTGATTCCTGTTGCTTCTACCCATGAGAAGTAATTGATCGAAGAGGCCAGACTGGTGTGGGCTTGTGTGATGAAGTATTGAATGTGATACGTGACCTGGGGTGGCTGCAGAATTCTGATTCCATGGTGTGAACAGTAATTTTTGAGAGAGCTTAATTTGTGTTTGTTTTCGCAAAAGTATAAAGACAGACTTTACGTGGTTGTGAGTTTGTATTGATGTTCGATACACAGATTTGGGCACCACTGTATTTGGCTATAGGCTATTGGAAACCCTGTAGGTTAGGAACATTGAATTGTAAAAGTTAATCCAAAAGAAGAAATGCTAAACCACAGATCAGCAGTTGTGATGCTGATGTCTCCTAGAAGAGCCCCAGAGGACTTTTTGATAGGTGGTGCCTTCATCTGAGCTGATGAGCAAACTGCTCTCCACCTCTGGATCTGTCAGCTACATGATCTGAAACACAGACAAGAGGTTCTTAGTCTCTACAGTTCCTTTACTGTCCCTCAGAGACCAAATGCCTCAGCTAGTGGACGTGATGAGCTCCACCTATGATGTTCTGTCTACGAACAGCCATTGTTGAATAGTGAGAGATGGCAATAACAAGAAACATTCTGTTTAACTAAAACAAAATATAAAACTAGTCACAAATTACAGTTATGCAATATATTACATTTACAATATACAGTATTTATAAAATGGTAATTTCCATTCCTTGATTCTGATTGGTCAATAGCTGTGTTTTATTCACCAAACAGTTGTATGTATCACTACACAACACGCCTAGCAACCACTTGTAGTAAAGTGAACATACACTCACCTAAAGGATTATTTGAAAGACCATACTAAAACTGTGTTTGACCCCCTTTCGCTTTCAGAACTGCCTTAATTCTATGTGGTATTCATTCAACAAAGTGCTGAAAGCATTCTTTAGAAATCTTGGCCCATATTGATAATAGCATCTTTCAGTGGAGATTGCTATCTCAGACTCAGTAGAGATGGAGATTTGTGGGATGCCCATCCAGGGCATGAAGCTCCTGTTCCACCACATCCCCACACCATTAAACCACCACCACCAGCCTGCACAGTGGTAACAAGGCATGGTGGACCCATGTTCTCATTCTGTTTACACCAATTTCGGACTCTACCATCTGAATGTCTCAACAGAAATCGAGACTCATCAGACCAGGCAACATTTTTCCAGTCTTCAACTGTCCAATTTTGGGGTGGTACCTGTTGGGGTCCTCGCCTCAAGGTTGTGTGTGTTGTGGCTTCACAAATGCTTTGCTGCATACCTCGGTTGTAACGAGTGGTTATTTCAGACAAAATTGCTCTTCTATCAGCTTGAATCAGTCGGCCCATTCTCCTCTGACCTCTTGCATCAACAAGGCAAGGTCCCATGAGCCAGAAGCGGAGGGGCGGGACTTAGGCTCTCTATAATGAAATAAAGTAACTTATGTTGCTGTTCACGGTCAGGGACTATTTTTTCCAGCGTAAGGATTTTACTTCATGATAGTTGCATTAATACGTATTTCTTAGCTTTAATATTTGTATTGTGTGGTAGCCATTTTATAAAAGCAATAAGGTACGTGAGGCTAGTGTTGTATCGTGAATAAGTCTTTAGGGCGTTGTTATAGGAACAACACGAAGCAATACACCACAGCCTCTCGTAACTTATTGCTTACGTACAGCGCAGTCTCATCCCAAGACGTCATATAACTGACGTCTTGGGACGTCTTTTTACCATACAGTACGTCAACATCCGCCGTTTTAGGGTACCCTTTAATATCGGTTAGATAACGTTATCGGATCCTAACCCTACTCCAGACCTAAACCTACCCCGTCACCGAACTGACGTTAAAGGTAAAGCGCCGGTTGTATGACGGCCCGGGATCGTCATGTAACTGACGTTAAAGGGTACCCTAAAACGGCGGATGTTGACGTATGGTCAAAAGACGTCCCAGGACGTCAGTTATATGACATCTTGGGATGAGATTGTGTTATTACGTATGTCTACTTACTTAAGAAAGTAATATAATGGAACTAACATTACGTGGGTTAAGGTTAGGTTTAGGGGTAGGTTCAGGGTTACCCAGTTATTGCAAAAACTACAACAACATGTATTTGGAACAGGACTGTAAAATAAAGAGCTACCTCAATTTCAATATGAATAAATAAATATATGGGGTTGACAAAAGTTATTTGTTCCAAACACACAGTGTGTAGTCAGTGAATTATTAGTATTTTTTTTCCAGAGATTGGAGCGAATGTGTGCTTCATAATCCTGCCTATAGTAAACATCATCTCATTCTTCATCTGCTTTGGAAGGCTTGTCTTCCTCCCAAGGCGTGTCCAGGAGGTCTTCCAGTGTAGTCTTTGCACAGCAATATTATCTTGCATGACAGTCACAATTTACAGTTGCTTGGGCATGGCAAACTGCAATCCATCAGATGATTTATTATTGTTCCTCAAACAAAGCCTCCACCTTCCTGCAATCCACCAGTTTGCAATGAACTGATTTCATCCTGGTTTGAGAAACAGGCATATCTCCACTGTTAACTCTTAAGGTTGATCTTGATTTACAGTATACATTAAACCTGGAGACAGTCAGAACCAACCTGGTATCACAAGTAAACTTGCTAAATGATAAACCTCAGAAATACAGGCACTGCACAAATCTGCTGAAAATCAATGGCTAGATTACAAGGAAAATGTCACATTGCTCTGAGACTTTCTGAACTTTGTGTCCTCTAATTCTTTTGCACTTTTCAGCCCTTTTCTTTTTATTAAGTGACCTTCCCCCTTGTACAGGGACATTTTCGTTTCTCAATTTTCCCTCAGCCTTTAATTTCTTCACCAATCTTGAGTGAAATATATGATATCTGCCTGAAGCTGGACATCAATGTCTCAAAAACTTGCAAAAGCTTTTGATTATGAGGGCATATTCTCTGTCCGCTTCTGCATATGCACCCTTATTTCCGACAATTTGTTCCTTGATTTCAATGGGACAAAATACAATAATAATTAAACAGGGAGGGAAACGCATAACTTAATTTCCCCCTTAACTCCTTTTCTCTTCTCTCTCTTATTGAATCAGAGCTGCAGGACGTGCTGAATACAGGTTGAAAGCATCCACACAACAATTTCTTCTCATCATGTTTGAACCTTTTTGTCAGATCATAGTCGACTGCTAATATCAAACTTTCAGAGCCTCGTCTCTCTAAATTCCAAATGTTAGAGGAGCAGCATCAGTGGTGCCATTTAAATAGGCTAAACCTAAATATTTAACAGAGCTGGAGCTTGCACCCTAAAAAATGTTGCGTTGTTTTAACCCAACTTTCGGTCAAATATGGACAAACCCAAAACAATTGTAAAATTGTAACCCAACGGCTTGTCCAAATTTTACCAAAAGTTGGCTTGAAACAACCCAGCAGTTTTTTAGAGCGTAGCTAGATCGTCTCCGACAAGACCTCATTAAATAACAAACTGAGGATTTGACTACGCCAAAGTAGGTCTTGTCTGATTCTGAATCTAAATTACGCTGCTGGTTTCATTCAACATGTTACAGAGCTAGCGCTTCTATGAGACTTTGTCCCTTGAAAAGAAAAGCTATTATCAGTAGTGTCTGCTTATTCTGAAGCACAATGTTGATAAAAGGCCATTGTTAAATGTGACTTTGCTCTGAGGGAATTCTCAAGTGGGAACGGCAATGTGTTCCAATTACCGTTTTCTTGCCTACTAAAAGAAGCGCAGAAGTGATTGTACCGGAATATTTAGACAACTTAAGTGGCTCTTTTCAAACTTTCCTCTCTTAGATCAATTATTTCTGGATTGTTTTAAGCTAACCAAATGCATTCGCCGTTAGCGAACTTTTCCTCTTCCAAGATCGAGCTTGCACCTCAGCCCTTAAAATCTTGCACCTATATATTGTCACAGAAAACTTTCAAAGACTGCAGGCTGACTGCAGTCAAGAGAAACTGATGGGAAAGTCGTGTTCCAACATCACCTATCAAATATAGACGAAAAGTGAGAGACAAGTTGAGGAGCTGTTTTTGTGTTCCATCAATTCTCACACAACGCTTCTGATGCACTCCGTCAAAAGTGTTGAGAGTTTCGGGGCTCTGTGTGCACAAATTTCCGAGCGCTGGTGGTTAATTGGCAGTTCGGATAAGGTCTACCCCACATAGCGGGGACAGCTCAACAGCTGGAGCTTTCAGGGGATAGAGAGGGATTTGGGCTTTTGTTTTATCTCTTTTCAGCAGCTTTAGTCCCATAGGTCATTTTGAACTCTGTGATTGAGGGCAACTGATAGGGCATAATCAGTCAGAAGTACTTTATAGAATGGATTTTCAATTTGTGATCAGAATTACCTTTTTTAAGCACTGCACTTTAAATAAGTAAGGTTCAAAATAGAGTTAATATGCTTAATCTATGAAAAAAGTTTGATTTTCAACTCTGTTACTAAAGTTTTGGTCTGTATACATTTCAAAACCCGGATTTGTGCATTATTATTAATTATTATGATGAATCTTCTATTAAATCACATTTTTATTTTTAAAATTGTTATTTACCTATGTTAATTTAAAGGGGGTAATGATGCTGAAAATTCAGGATTGACATCACATGAATACATTGCATTTTAAAATATATTAAAATAGAAAACAGTTCTTTTAAATTGTAAAAATATTTCACAATATTCCTATTTTTACTGTATTTTTGATCAAATAAATGTAGCCTTGGCAAGCATAGGACTATTTCTTTCAAAGACATTTACAAATCTTGATTTCAAACTTAAATGATTTGGAATATGTTTAAATTTATTTTGCGAATGTATTCTTCTAGTCTTTCAAGGTCAATTAGTTTGAATACAGTCACATATTAGGTGTGTTTAAATATTAGTTTACTTTTTAATGCCTTGTCTCCGTCCATCCATCCAACCGTACCTTCCTACCTACCGTACCTACTGCACCTTCCTACCTGTACCTTCCAAACTACCGTACCTTAGTTCCAACCTACCGTACCTTCCTACCCACTGTACCTGTTGCACCTTCCTACCGTACCTCCCAAACTACCGTACCTTAGTTCCAACCTACCGTACCGTATCTTCCTACCCACCGTACCTGTTGCACCTTCCTACCGTACCTTCCAAAATACTGTACCTTACTTCCAACCTTACATGCCGTACAGTACCTTCCTACCCACCGTACATGTTGCACCTTCCTACCATACCTTAGTTCCAACCTACCGTACCTTCCTACCCACTGTACCTGTTGCACCTTCCTACCGTACCTCCCAAACTACCG
>JAOTRC010000012.1:28030499-28044522 GCA_027497675.1 Cyprinella lutrensis
GAGACACTGCGTCGGTGACGACACTAGTTGAAGGGTGTTCCCCTAGTGTTATCACCAACACAGTTCGAGTTCACCTCGAAAGGGAACATCTCGGGTTACGTATGTAACCCTTGTTCCCTGAGAAAGGGAACGAGACTGCGTCGGTGATGACACTATCTAAAGGGCATTCCCCCCTACTAGCGGAACGGCCTTCAGATAGTGTCATCACCGATGCAGTTCCAGTTCCCTAGAAAGGGAACATGTTTTTACTTCACAATATTTTACATCCAGTAATGACTTACAGAGGTGAGGAGCCTCAGACCTCATTCACTGCAATTGCATTGAAATTGAGTCCTTTTGTGATAAAAAGAAAGTGTAAAAACAAGATAATTAAAAATAAGAAAAATAAGTAAGCAAATAACTAAATTTTATTGAAAACTAATTTTTTTTTACTTGTTCTCCTGTCTCTGTAAATGACCACATTTTTAAATCATCTTGTGGACACCCATTTCAGGTGGCATTTAGTCAACATATCATTTCAACATAACGTTGAAAACATACAGTACTGTAAATATTTTAGCTGTTCTATTTCAAATCGGAAGAGTGTCAAAGCTCAATGCAGTGAGTCCATTATGCTTGGGATCTCTGTGACATTCACTCAGCTGGATCCCAATTAGCAGCCAACCAAAGGGAGAAAGAAAAAGAAGAGAGCAAAGTATATAAGTACGCAACACATAACATGCCCAATAAGCAGTATCACTCTCCAAAAACAACACACGTATTACAAACGGGGTACTGAAAACAATTTGTCCAATTTACTTCATCATATTATTTGCTATCTATGTAACAAAATTGTGTTTCTCTTCTAAACTTGGTTTCCTTGTACTTTCAATTAACGTAATTCTCTAAAATGTGCAATCGGCTATATTAAATTATTTAGGGTGAATATGAACCAATCAATCAAGCACTTGAAAATCATTTTTGCTGAAACTGTAATTCCTAGCATGCTTTGATTGTCTCTTAATGAATAGTCTAAATGTTGAAATTAAGTGTTTTTTTTATGTGTTTAACAGTGTTTAATGTTCAATTATGTTGTAATTATTAGACTGTTTTAATCTCCATTGTGGAGAAGAGTGGAGCATTTGCTTAGGCTGTGGACTGGTACAGTGCATGTTATTTCTTTGCTCTTTAGCACATGGCATGGTAATATGTGTTATTGCTAACTAATATTTACTTAGCTAGCTAGTTCAATCTTATTTTTCAGTCATGTGACAAAAGTATTTTAAATTTAAATTAATTAATTATGTCAGGGAACCTATACAATCACTTTGATACAACTTAATTGGCTCTCTTAATTAATGACTTAATTCCGTAATGTTGAAATTTACTTGAACAAATTATGTTTGTTTAACTTATCTGTTTCATATGGGATCGATTTACATGAGTAAATCATGTAATCCAAGTCATGTAAATCCAACACACTTTTTTCAGTGTAGAATATAATAGTTTATATCAAATACAAATATTTATGTCTGTGGAAAGTCCCCATAAAACATGGAAACTGACTGGGGTTCAGTAAGATTTATTTTAAAGACATGAATACTTTAAGTCTGCAATAAATTGATCACGTTTTTTTTTTTTTTTTACTATTTATCAAATAATCCTGAATTTTTTTTTTTTTTTTATACAGCTTTTCACAAAATTATTAAACAGCCCAATTGTATTCAGAGTAATGATGTTGAAAACTTTGCCATCACAGGAATCACTTTAAAAAGCTTTGCCATCACAGGAATAAATTATAGGAATAAATTCTAACGGCTAAACTTTTAAAAAGTTTACCCCCAAACTTTTGAACAGTAGTTTATGTATATGTACATATAATATTTGGTAAATATATCTATATGTGATGATAAATACATCACATTGATGGTTTTATGTCCATGGAAGCATTTACACAATGGATGGTCTCTGTTATAAAGATGACAACAATGCATTTTTTTAATAGTACTATTCATCTGAATGAAAAATACTAGAACAAGTTGTAAATAAACATAAGTGTTGTTTAAATTTGCCTGTAAAACTTTATTTGCAATCTGGCGGACAGTCAGTATTAGAAAAAAAAAAGTGACTTAAATGGGGAAAGATGGACTACAATGACAAAAAGCAAAACATATGTCTAAACAACCTCTTTAATAACAACTTTGTCCTCTACTATAATGGATTATCGCATCTGTGCCTTTTAATGTTATTCCACATTTCTTTGGTCTGCGAAGAGAATGTTTTGGCATTAAGAGATTTAATTACAACAATGACTCTTAAGCTATTATAGGGTGTAATTAAGAGCCTTGCAATGTTATGTCTCTCTTTTGCTGTCTAATTGCCTTCTAGGCCTTAATTCGCCAACAGAAGGTGTGTGCGTGTTGAGAAAGAAATAAAAGCGGGAGTTTGGAGATGAACATTAATCATTAGAAATATCAGTTGCAGTTGCACATAGACTGAATCCTTCAATGAGCCCCAGGGCTTTTTTTTTCCACCAATATTGCAGCGGTGAGTCCAAATTTAGACTCAAAGTATTGATTCGTAAGACTCCTTCAGCTCTGGCCGCATTGCTCATTGTAAATTATAGTCAGGCTGTCCATTCTTGAGCTATTGTTTTATAACCGGTGGAGCCCTGCGTGGTAGTGGCAGATAAAACAAAGATTATTTACCTGAGGTGGGATAATTTCCTCTTATTCAGGGAAATGGCCTTTAGTGAGACTCTCTAGTTGAGTACATGGTGGGCTTCCCTTTATCGGCCTTGAGGCAGCCCGTAACGTCTCTAGACCTTTGAGTTTTTGTGGTGGTTCTCTGACAAAGATATTGATTGAGGTTTTTAGGAATTCAATGTGAGTGTAACCGCTTGCGTCTAATCATTTCTTGGCCGGCATTCATTCAGTATACATCAAATCTGATTTACTGGAAGCCATCACCCTTGTTTAAAATAAATGTAACCCTCATAAATGCAGGAGACGGTAACATATAAATCATTTAGGCTTATGTAATTAGTGTTGTTTTGTCCAGGTCGCTGACGTTCCAGAAGAACAGCTGCTGGTGGCCGTGTTTCCTGGCATTCCCACTGCTGCGGAACTCTTCCTGCTTCCTCCTGGGAACCAATCGGATGGCAGGAAACGGACAGAGGAGGATCTGGAGCAGGTTAGATGTGATCTGATGTAAATTTTATGCTTTCACATTAATGGTCCAGGTTGAAATGCGCTTGAGAATTAGCAGAATAAAGAGCAGCTTCTACCTGGGGCTACTATGAAAGTAATTGTAACCGCAATAAGGAGATGATGTGTCAAAAATATCCCCTAAGGGGAATGTTTGACATTTTTACCTATTTTCTTTCAGCTTAAATGCAAATTTATCTCTGTGATAATAGCAGAAATACTAGTGTCTAATTAGGCTTACATGGCAAGGACATTCACAGTTGGGACTTGATGTCAGGGACTTGATACAGTTGATGTTTATTGGTATAACTATAGTTATAGTATCAGATCATTTTATTTTACCATAGTAAATAACACAACCACAAGAATTTCAGCAGTAACATTTGTATTTTTTACATAATATTTACTCATTAATATTATATATATTATTTAATCATTTTAATAATTATATTATTAGGGGTGTGACGAGATCTTGTGCCACAAGATCTCGCGATACTAAAATATGACATGATTTGTCTCGCGATATCGCCATGCCTGAGCGTCAGGGTGAGATTACAATAGAATATTCCACCGCTACACTTACATTCGCTTTGATGTATTTATAAAAAAATATAAACCATTATAAACTAATGTAAAAGTCTGCTCTGCTCATCCAGCATGAGTTGCCGTTCCAATCAATGCAGTACGAATCACAATTCACTGATCGCGTCACGATGGCGAACACGAAATTTCGAATTTCGTCACGATCACGTGACGAAATCTCATCTCGTTCTTGTG
This sequence comes from Cyprinella lutrensis, assembly GCA_027497675.1. NCBI lineage: Eukaryota > Metazoa > Chordata > Actinopteri > Cypriniformes > Leuciscidae > Cyprinella > Cyprinella lutrensis. The sequence continues at coordinate 28,034,462 of JAOTRC010000012.1, forward strand.
AACTCAATCTCGTGTCATGTCTCGACTCATGAGATAAGCGATAAACAAATTCTGATAAACGAGACAATAACTAAATAAAAACTAGTTTTGAAGGACAGAAACTATCTATTGACATTTTCGTCAACGAATAAAATCTTGACAAAAAACTAGACATAGATGTATATATAATTATGGAGTATAATTATGGGTTTGGAAATTTTAGAGAAATTCTAAATGAATGCATTGCAATTAAACGAAACCCATTATATTTTAGTCATCTGAATTGTTTTAGTTTTAGTTGACGAAATACTATATGATTTTAGTCGACTAAATCTACAGTAGATACTAATAAAACACTCTAAACAATGCTGGGTTGTTTGAACCCAAATTTGAGTAAAGTATGGACAAACCCAAATGTTGGGTTGAAAATGTAATTTTTAAAAACACTTTCAACTGTAATTTTTTTTATTGCAGTTTTAACCCAACATTTGGGTTTTTCCATATTTGACCCAAATATAGGTTCAAACAACACAGCATTTTTTTAGACTGTGGTAAATACTAATACACTCATTTAAACTAGTTTCTCCTCCATGTTGTGGAAAGAGCCTCAGCAATGGAAAGATGAAGATTTCCACTGCACATGTGTGCCAATGTGCTCCTAGCCTCCTCCCGAGAGCAACACTTTCCCCTTGTTCTGTTTTATAAAGTGATTGTAAAGTGTGATTTATACTTCTGCATAAAAAAACCTTAGTATAGAGCCCCGAATGTCTAAGTCGGGTGAACAGGTGCACACATACTCACATGTAGCTATCCCGGACGAGCCCCCAATTTCATTTTACGACCAACTTGTTTAAAGCCGCAACATGAAAGAGGGATCAACTCAGATGTTCAGTGAATTAAAAAAAAGTTTTATTCTCTTTAACAAATATAACAATCATCACTCAAAACAAACATAAATCTAGGGAAGAATTAAGTCTAGCTACATGATATAAGTATAAGAAAGAAAAGCAATGAGATGTAAAGAGCAGCTCCTGTGAGAAAATATCCCACAGAGAGTGCTAACCAAATGAAAAACTCAAAGCGCTTAAATACTAAATTTCATGGGGGAGTGACTCAAAACTCCAACAGACTGCCACCATCAGGTAGAGAGTACACTCAGGGTCGTCACAATGATCTGTATTTGATACAAACAGGAGTGCAGAATCCTGTTTATAGATGAATATATGGCCTATTATCTACTACCAAACACACAGCACAGTTTTATTTTTTTGTTTAATCTACCGTTGAACACCTTACAAAAACCACATAGCAATCTGGTAAGCACCATTTACATTTTCTTTAGTCTGTATATAACTGTTCTGAATGATGTTTTCTTTTCCTAGATATCAGAAGTCCTGGTCAATGCATTGAATCAGATCTCGCTGGAGTTCGAGTTGAAGCCTGGCTCCCGGGTCATCGTTTACATCACGCAATTAACTTTAGGTAACAAACATATTGTTTGCAGCTATTTTAGCATGATTTAGTTGATGACTGAAGTGTGCGACTGCTTTTATTTGATTACCGTAGTGGTATTTTAGTTGATCTCCCACTCCAGCTTCTGTTGGGTGCCATATACTGTTCCCTAGAGTAATTTCGTTAATTGCTTTCTTGAGACCAGAAGCTTGTCAGCACTATAAATTGTTGAAAGATTGGGCTTTTATGTTCCACTAGTGATGCTGAAAGCCTCATGGAAGATAATTGGATAATTGCTCTCCAGCAATCATGGCTTGCAAGATCTTCTCACTTTCAAAGTAGAATAAAGTCTCCCCTGAATAGAAGTGGGATTTCTGGTCTTTAGTTTTATTTGGCCTGCTTTTGAATAAGATTTTGAAAAAACAACAACAACAATTGGACATTTGATTCAAAATCACTCATGAAGACTCTCAATCTTGATATTCAGTTCAGCTCATTGAATCACTCACTCACTGAACTGTAAATCAGTATGAAATCAGTATGATAATTAGTGACTCATTGTTTATAGTATGGGAATTTAGGCACAAATTATTCATATTGAGATCTTGGTATTTAATTTAATAGTGTTGTTGTTGTTGTTGTTTTTGTGTGTGTTGTTTATTGACAAAGGAATATTTCAAGAACTGAAATCGCTTCCTATTGCTAAACTAGAAGAATATGTTTGGCCCTGTGATTTTTTTGGTATGTGGAATCATGGCTGGAATTGTGGATTCCAGTCATTCAAACAGATATACTGCATAAGAATGCCGCCAAATTGGACTTATAAATCAAAAATTAGGCTTGTACAATTAATCAAATTCAGATTGCAATATGGAGGCCATCTGTGATTTATTAAACTGCTGTTTAAATATAAAGTCTGCATATCTTAAAATGAATGATTGAACTTGAAATTATGACAGAAATATATTACCTTCGCTATAGCGGTAGAAACAGTCATGTGCCTGATTCTTAGGAAACGCATACAAAGTGTGTGATAATTTTTTATATAAAACATGGGTCAAATGAATACATAATTTAAACTGGAACCAGAATCCCAAATAAAAAGATGTCTGAATTTGTTCTAATTTAGCCTATATTCATTATCATCCATCTTGTTCTCCGCCATGTGCCACGTATACCTTTACTATTCTGGGCTATAACTAGACTAGCCATGTGAAAATGGTTATTAATTTCTTGTAGCGTTAATAGCGTAGTATTGAGTGGTAGAGAGTAAACGCTCTCTTACCGTGACTCATGGTCTGTGCTATTAACCATTTTAACAGCAAAACATTGGCCGCCTCCTTTGCCCATTTCTTTTCTCGTTTTCATAGCCAAAGTTCTGGAAAGCAATCAAGATTCTTTCGGAAAGGTCAGAGGATTCATGGAGCTATCTTTCAACAGCATAGTCGCGAGGGAAATATACAGTCAGTGGGTGTAAAGCACCCATGAACAATTTTGAAGGGATGCCAACAATTGGCAGAGGTCCCTCTGGGAGAGTGGAAGAAGTTTTGTGGAAATTGTCACAGGAGATGCGATTCAAGTTCAGTTCTTTACTGCACTTGAAGTGCAAGGTCTTAGATCTGCAAGAATTTCCATTTTTAGACTGGTACATTTTGTTCTGAAATGGATATTATTCAGACGATATTGTTATTCGACAAAAATTAGCTGTGAATCCTCTTGCAAATATTGTGCTGTTGAAATTAAATCAAAGTTAAGGCCAAAATAAATTAGTTTCTTATTTCGTCTGCCTTGGATAAGTACTCCGACTTTCATAGGTATCATTAATATGATTCAAGTGTCATTTTCTCAGAGAAAATACATACTGAATCAATTTTAGAAGTATGTCTTTTAAATGCTGAAGTATGTAGTTTCTATGGCACATCACTAGGAGGTTTTGTTTTCAAGGTTTTTTCTCGAACAATTCCCATCCGCTACTGGTTAAACCATCGGATAGTCCAGTCCCAAACTCACACTATTGGTCGAGACAATGTTGATGGGTTGGCATGCTATGGTTTGAAAATCATTCTCTTAATATTAAGCTGGAATAGAAGAAAACATTGTAATATTTACACAAAAATGACATACTTCAGATTTAAAGTGATGATATATATAGTGTGTGTATATATATAGAGAGATTAAATTATATATAATAAGTTATATTAAAAGAGTTAGAAAATATACCATTCATTTTTAAGATTTATCTTACTCTTATGCTCACTAAGGCTATATTTATTGAATCAAAAATATATTATATTATAATACTGTAAAAAACAGTAAAATAGTGAAATATTATAACAATTTGAAAGAATTGGTATCTATTTTGATGTACACTAAAATGTAATTTATTCCTGGGATGTCAAAGCTAAATTTTTAGCATCATTACTTGAGTCTTCAGTGTCACATGATCCTACAGAAATCATTTTTAATGTGCTGATTTGCTGCTCTAAGAAGTTCTTATTATTATCAATGTTGAAAACAGTTGTGGTGTTTTAATATTTTTGTGGAAACCATGATTTTTGTGTCTTTTTTTTTCTTAGGATACTTTGAAGTAGAAAAAAACAGCGTTTATTTGAAATAAAAAAGTAACAATGTAAAAGTTAAAGACCCTACAATTGAATTGTACATATAAAGTAAGATCTGGAAGATATGTATGACTTTTTTTCTTCTTATTCTTTTTAAAAAAGAGAAGGTGGTAAACTTTAACTCTTGTTTTTGTCTTTGTTGCAGCTCCTCTGGTTGACTCCATCCCAAGACACAGCAGTTCTGCAATGCTGATGCTTCTGTCGGTGGTGTTTTTGGGCTTAGCTGTGTTTCTCATCTACAAATTTAAGAGGTATATCCATGCAAACAGATTTTATATCACACATTCCTTTTACTAGGACTCCAGCAATTGAACTTTATTTCTTTTCATGCACACCATAGTTCTTGTATATAGATAAAGTAAGATTTGATGGGGCGGTATCAGGAGCGACTTTCCTTTACATCAAGCAGTGCTATTTTTACTCACGATAGTTGTGAGATCTAGTTATTAGTTTGCATGGTAGAAATAGTTGGAAGAAAAAAAATCCTTCCTGTGAAAGTGCAGGAAAATATAAATGGATTGTTTAATATGCAGTCCGTGGTTCCTCTACTGGAAAACTGTTTTGTAATTCTTTGAATAATTTATTTGGTCTCAAAATAATTCAAATGGAAAAGACTCAGGGAAATGTTGAAACAATCATTAATAATGGATATAATTTTTCACTCCGCAAGTAATTTAAAAAGGAAGCATATTTATGGAAATGTTACATTTGGAAAAACAAAGCAATTAGCTTACAAAATTAATAGTAATTTGAAGAGGAAAAAAATGGGGGAGGGGGGATTTCTAATTCATAAAAATGAAAAGTGAGCTCAGAAAATGGCAAACGCATTACAGTCTGGTTTGTGTGTTGGAAAAGTACACCATGAAATTTGGGGGAATTACTAATACATTGCTGTAATTTTTTTTCCGGGTTGTCACAGCGTCATCAAGACGATGTATTGCCCGTGCAACTTCTCCTCCAGGTGTTATTAAATATACTCCGCAATCTCAATTTCAGGAATACAATGAAGGATTGCACTTGCACTCACATGGTATTTAATAACTTGTTATATTTCAGATTAACAAGTTTGCATGTGCACAGCCCTTACTATGTGTATCAAAATCAAACATATTTGTTCACTGTTTTGGTAATTTGATTTGAGATGATTTTGATTTCTGAATATCTAATCAAACAGAACAGATAGCAATTCCATTTCCCACTGAGCAAAAGTATGTCCAAAAGACTTCTTTTCAACATCTTTTCAACTGAAAAGACGTCCACTGAGGGGCCAGAATGAAAGTTTTTATGAAGTCTTTTTTGACATGTTCTGGACGTCTGAAAAAGACGTTAATGGACCCTTCGTACAAGGTTACGATTAACTCCGGTTAACTAAAACTAGTTCAAATGTGGCTTATTTAGACAATTTTACTGTTTCTGGACCAAATGAACACTCTCCGGATGCTTTAAATTAAAACTCATGTTTATTTCAATGTAACTTCCTTACATTGTTTAGATTGTGATATTTGTTTTATTTTAAGTCACCATTGTGGTGATCAGTGTTTGCTTTAGTTAGGTTGGTGCTACTAATTTTGCACAGAAATAAACACAATGTTGTTTTTTTCCCTAATAAAATCTTGTGCAGAAAAATCCCCTGGATTAACATCTACGCGGAGGTAAACCATGAGAAAGAGCAGGAGATGATCAATACGGTGGGCCAGAATGACGCCACACCCAAAATCACCCTGAGTGAGTTGATGGAGAAAGAGCTAGAGGCCCGTGCCAAACGTGAGTGAAGTACTTACTTATAAAATCAATCAATTATTAAAAAAACTTCAGAGAAAATGAATATTTTTCTAACTGTGTTGTCAAATAGCTTTATCTTCTTCTTGTTTTAAGCATAAACCTGACATTTTTATAATAAAAAGTATACTTACAAATAAATAATAAAAATTGCAGACTGTATGTCGTAGAAACAAATAATTGAATTAGGGTTGCACCTAATAGTCGACGAGAAAAGGCTTAGTCGATCAAATTTTCGGTAAATTTGATCAAATTTGCTGTAAAATTTTGATCAAAAAAGTCGGCTAGTCACAAAAAAAAAATAATGGCTGGACCATGTTGTCAGAATTATGTTATGTTAATCAATTAAAAACGAATTTGTACCTGTATGATATTACGCTGTACCCACATTGGACCAGCAGTTTGGAAAATTGGGTATTCTCTAGCTGTTGAGAGTTCATTGTACACTTGTTATTCAAGCGAATTGTGGGATTGAATGAGTTCACTCGATAATGTTCAGTTTGCTTTCGGACTCCACTACAAAAGGGTGTCCCCTCAAACCGTGGCCTATATGGATTATTTTGGACACAGCCTTAGTGTCAAGTTGTGGTTGATTAATTATTCCATTCACCTGTTGACAATTTAACTTTTTAAATGCAAAGCTAAGTGAACAATACTTAAGTTACTGAAAGCTTAGTGAACAATACTTAAGTTACTTACTAACTACTGAACTTAAGTTTTTTAACACCGTACTTAAGTTCAGTTGCTGCCTTCATTTTTTAAGTGTAATTAAATTAGCTGATAACTTGGGATTTCAACTTAAATTAAACTGACTTAAAAACATATAGTTGAAATTGCTTGAACTATTTTAATGAGTTAAAGTAATGTAAACATTTGTGCTGTCATGACATTGTTTAAGGAAACATGAATACTTGTCTTTTTCTAGCACTTAGTCTTAGTGGTTTTTAAGAATAAGGAAAAGGAAAAGTTCCGTGTCGCTCTGTTTCCCACTAAAATATGAATCAGTCAGCTTTCAGAATTACGCAGTGAAAACTATCAGAACAAAAACACTCTTTGGAATCAGGAGAGTTTATAATCTGACACACAATGCATGCTAATGAGAACTATCTACATTGGGCCCAAGTGTCCTTATTTCCCGAGTGGATGCTTCTGTGATCATGTAATTGCTTAATAACTGCAAATTAATATTTAATTGGCGCTGTTAAGCAGTGATTATAAAAGAGCACTGATTAAACTATAAAAGGGGTCACATTGGGGTCAGTGTGATAACAACAACTGTGATGAATAAACATGCAACATTCGGTGCCATGCAGAAAATAAATCCCAACACTGTTTCTGTGGGTGTTTAATAGGGGGGGTGAAACATTTGTATTTTGGGCTTGATTTCTTACTTAATGGTTCAGTTTCCAGCCTGCTTTACATTAATTTGCTTCCCTTCACCAGGATACATTTTTAATGAGTCTAATACTAGAAAACTTTCAGTCTGTTCATTTATTGATGAGTAATACATAGTTGGGTGTATAATCAAGCATTTTAGAGATTACGTGAAATGGCATTTGCTATGCATGTAGCAAAACCATTTATTCAACTTGAAATCATATTGAGACTTGATTGAATTGTGAAAAGTAAGTCTGGGTTAAAATGAAGAAAAGTTGTTTCAGAGAGGTGGAGGACGTTAGGCATATTAGTTTTTTTTGTATCTAAAATATACACTGTTTTAAACAAAACGTTCCCAAAAAGCCTGATGTATCAAATTTGATGCACAATATCCAACACAATTTACTTGTAATTTAACAATTAAATTATTAAGTAATTATGCATTATTTCAATTCATAAAGTGTTCAATTAATTATATCAGGCACAATCCACAATCCAAAAATATTATTTTTTTACCTTAACAACTTGAAATTAGCCTTTATTTTCCTGCCGAAATCTTCTGGCTTGATCCAAACGCAGCCGCCATTTCGAAAAGCTAAAAAATCACCCCTCTACTGCCTGTAGTACAATGAAATTCCACAAGATGGCAAAATACATGTATCAAAATAAATACAACAGGTTTTCATAGAAAGTATTGCTCTCACCGATTTAATATTTGTCTTAGAAACTTGTGTATCAAATATGATACGTGCTGCTTTAAAGGGTTAAATTTAAGATTTTTAGGATGTATAATCAACCACTTTTGTTAAAGCTGCATTTCGTAACTTTTTAGGGTTATAAAAGGCAAGTATATAGACTGATCGCATGAAACGTTGTATCTATGACATGCCAATTCGTATATTCATTTTTGGCATGTTATCAACACACATAATCGGTTTTCAGCGTGTTTATGAACGCCGTTGACTTAACGTTCCATTACTGTATATATAAATCTATGAGCTACCCCAACCTCGTCCCTAAACCTACCCGTCACTGGGGTTAATACCATTTATGGGTCTTCCCCAACCATCCTGGGAAAAAAAAAAAATATCGCTCCCCAGATGTAGATCTATATTTTACTTTGTTTCGCTCTGACATTTAATGGCGTACACATTCACGTATACACGCGAATAGCTCAAAATGTGTAAAGATAACACGCCTCTTGACTTGAAAGTGGCGTGTATGTTTACGTAAAAGTCATGATGCCATGTTGACCAGCCAGTGTTCAAAACTCTCTGCTTGCCTTAGCTCGATTCAAAACTTTATGCTTGTAACAATGTTTTTAACTCCAGTGGCACTGGTGGATTTCTGCGGGAGATTCGAACATGTCTTATATAGCATGTATGCTATATTGTGTGAGGAGGTTGGAGGTGGAGATTTATAGCCTTTTCTCACAGCTCTTGATATAATTCAACTTAGCAATTTGATGGCAGATCCAGAAAGGTTCAAACGACAATCACCAGTGACAACTAGAGATTTACCCGCTGTAAAATGCAAAAGACTTGGTTCGGACTTCGTAGTGGCTACAGAAAAAAAGAGATTGCAACCGGGCCCATGCGAAAACAAGGATACATATCGGTTGGGCATTAAATGTAGACAAACAAGTATATTTTGCACAGTTTGAAGCGATCGTTAGATTTAATCATCGTGATTTGCTGCAATTTTGCGGTGAAAATTCTTACGTTGGTCATACTTCAAAAAGTAGAATCCGTCATTCCGAATGACTGTTTCCACACCGCGCGGCGATTGACAGCCGCACTTTCTCCTCAAAACATTTGATTCATCTGCGCTGTGCCATGCCGAGGCACAGCCCACGTAAAGTTGATAATTCCGTGAATAACTGCAGTTGCAGATTTCAAACAGAGATGGCGACAAAGAGGAAAAACTACAGACTGCAGCTTTAAGGACATTTGTTAAGAAAATAAGGAATTTTGATTTGTTGAATTATGAGGGCTTATGTGTCATTTCTGTCTTTGACACGTAGGTGGAGTGATCAACACATGTGAAAGCACAAGGGAGATCCCGAACTGCACGAGTGTCTGAAAACATCAGGAAAAAAAAGATGGTGTATTGTAAAAATGTGTACAGAGGTATCACAATTTTAAAGGTTGACAGTTTTCCTCCTTTGCTTTTTTTGTAAATTCAAAACACTGTCATTGTTAATAGTTTTCTAAGGAGCTCAGATTTGCATGGATGTCTTGTTTGTTACGATCTGTGGAAAAGAAGACTAGACTAAGTCACTGAAAACATGCTAAGGAATTGACCAGCTTTTGAAATTACAAACGGCGCGTTCTGAATATTACCGAACAAAGCGCAGACGTTGGGGGGGAAAAGCCACTAAACCTCTTTCGGTGTATTTCCTCTGTGCATCATTGAACTACGCTTGTTAGTCAGTTCTTCAGATTAATATAAATTGTGGGGGAAAAAAGTGGCTTTTAGTTTCAAAAACTGTGATTTTGTTGGGTCACAACTTATGCCAAGTTTGTTTAACTGTTCAAACTGATTTTCACACATTGTGAAGAGTGCTTTTAGTGACTATATTAACTTAATTTTTAGGTTTTTAATCTCGTCAGTATAGGTCATCTCATTTTTATATTTGTTATAACTTGAACTGAGGGAGCAAAATTGCAGCTGAGGTAAAAAAAAGCCAACAGTGTTTAAATCCCTCTCTATGGCCCTGTTTACACCTGGTCTCATGAGAATTCGTACGAATTTTACGAGGTGGCTAATTCGTAACAATTTGTACGACCTCACTCATACGAATTGGTACGTTTTTCTAAATCGTACATTTTTTACGAATTGGCCAATTCGTAT
>JAOTRC010000012.1:28120008-28132055 GCA_027497675.1 Cyprinella lutrensis
AATTTATAAATGTAAATCCCGAATATATAGTTAAAACTTTGAATATATAAATGTAAATCCTGAATATATAGTAATAACTCTGAATATATAAATGTAAATCTGAATATATATATATGTAAATCTCGAATATATAGTTAAAATTCTAAATATATAAATATAAATCCTGAATATATAGTAATAACTCTGAATATATAAATGTAAATCCTGAATATATAGTTATAACTCTGAATATATAAATGTAAATCTGAATATATAAATGTAAATCTCGAATATATAGTTAAAACTCTGAATTTATAAATGTAAATCCTGAATATATAGTTATAACTCTGAATATATAAATGTAAATCTCGAATATAGTTAAAACTCTGAACATAAAAATGTAAATCTTGAATATATATTTATAACTCTGAATATATAAATGTAAATCCCGAATATATAGTTATAACTCTGAATATATAAATGTAAATCCCGAATATATAGTTATCACTCTGAATATATAAATGTAAATCCCGAATATATAGTTATAACTCAGCATGTGAGCTCCGCTCAATATTCCGCTCTATGCCAATTCGCTCCACTCAATCGCTCACGGCGCAAACGTTTAAATCCAGCTCCGACATGAAATCTCAGTGTAACGTAGGTTACTATAGCCTTTGTGGATTATTTTTAAGGCATGCATTGTTGGGAAACTTGTACATCCCTTGTAAAGAAGTGTGCTTAATTGTTAAATGTACACTTCACTGTAAAAAAAAATATTGTTGGTTCAACTTAAAAAGTAAGTAACCAAGTTGATTGAACTGGAAAAAGTGAGTTAATACAATGAAGGAGAATGATTTAATCATCAGAAACTCAAAATAATAAGTTACCTCAAGTGAATAAACTATTTAAGTTGATTTGACAAAAGAAAAAATGTTGTGATAACAAATCTTGAAAAAAAATATTTTTAAATGTATATTTTTTTATTTTTTTACAGTGTTGTGCACTTTCATAATGACAGTTCCTACTTTAAAAACATTGTACTTTAACGCCAAACTAAAAGTTAAAGTAGGCTACATTGAAATAGTCATGTTTAAATATCTTTTGTTGTACTTTAAGATACAATTATTTTGAAGTGTTGACTAAAATATTAAATTTCAATTGTAATTTGTTAATTAAAACAATAATCAAACATCTGTAATGAAATTGTAATCTAAAATATATTAACTTTAATTATAATATAAAATACACAGTGACAATTATAATCAATATCTTACATGTAGTTAAAGACAGATTTGTGTTTGAAATTTGGTTAATGTGATATTTATATTAAATGCAACACAAGTTAAAATTATACACTTGAACCATGTGTTTAAGACGGTAGATGTGGAATTACAAATAAACATGTACATTTATTCATTTACTACCATTTTAAAAACTATAATAAATTTTTATTTAATTACAAATAACAAGTACTGAAATATTCTTTCAAAATATATATCCAAAAGTTATTTTTCACAAGGGACAGGCCAAAACTGAACATTACGACACGGGGAATTTTCTAGCCATCATGACATAAACAAAAATGTGATGAGGTTTTGCATGTCTTCATGTTTCTCATGAAGTTCTTAGAAAACGTCTGTCATGTGTCACTCCAACAGCCCTGTATTACTAAGCAGAAGTGTGTTTGTCAAGTCAGAAGGTTCAATTCATGTGGCGTCTTTAAAACTATCAGAAACTCTGGCCACAAAAACCACTACAGTTCAGATAAGGGATAAAATATGCGCCTTTAAATGGAATCACAAAAAGATTTCAATCTCATAGTTTCACAATCTCAACGGAAGTATAAAGTGTGAGATTTGATTTCTTAGTTCTCGGTTAAACCCCATTTCTTTCATTTTTGGAGTAATCCGTGCGTTATGATATCAGCATTGAACTTGACCACACACCCAACGCTCATGCATGATCACGTGTTCAGAGACAGAATGAGTGCTATAAAACACAGAGCAAGCGTGAGCCGCAATAAAACAGGTGGAAGACTTTGAGGAGCTGCTGATATCTGCTTTAGATACTCTTAACTTCATAATATCCGCTTCTGAGAGTCAAAGTGCAGTTATAGTTTGAGAATGGACGCACTGTGTTTGATTCTTCTCTTCTGCTTGGCGGTCGCAGTGTATGTTGTGTGTTCTCTGTACCTGCTACACAACCCGTGTATCCTTCATAAGAGGAAAAAGCTGGACTTCCACTGCAGACACATTTCACACAGAGGAGGCAAGTGGAGTTTCTTTCTTCTCAATTTAAGTTTTATTGATTGTAACTTTTTAGTTCACTTTGAAATTAATTTTTGGTATGTTTTAGCTCCGCAGTAGTTTCCATTTTGATATTTTTAGGTCAAACCGTTCTTGTCTGTCAGTCATATAATGGAGGTCTATGGTCACCACCTCAAAGAGCATGCACAGAGAAGTCCATATAAAACATGATTTAATGAGTCGTAAACGTAAGTACACACTGATCGGCCAAGACACAAAACGAGCGGTTTGTGTGAGAAAACAAACAGTATTTATATCGTTTTTACCTCTTATAACCACAGCCACGTCCAAGTGATCTGAGGTCATGGGTGCTTTGTGGCTATGGTTACAAGAGGTAAAAATACTGTTCGTTTTATCACACAAACTGCTCGTTTCATGTCTTAGGGCATCAATGTGTACTTACATTTACGAGTCATTAAATCATGTTTAATTTGGATTTCTCTGTGCATGTTCATTGAGGTGGTGACCATAGACCTCCATTATATGACTGACCGACAAGAACGGTTTGACTTAAAAATATCAAAATTGAAAATTCTACGGAAACACCTACATCTTGGATGCCCTTGAGGTAAGCAAAAACATACCAAAAATGTATTTCAAAGTAAACTATCCCTTTAATAATATTATTATTAATACTATTACAATTTATTTTAGTGCACTATTTATCATTAAGGTCAATTACAGCTTCAATACATTTAAAGGGTTAAGTTTAAAAATGTTAATTTGAGCATACATAGTTTGAGTCATACATAATTTCTTCTCATTCTTGCAAACAAATCAGTTCAGTATTCAGTATTTCTCCTTTCTATCACACACACTCACACACAAAACAAAAACTCAGGTTTGGACCAAAATGAGGGTACTTGAATATTTTTTTTTTTTGTTTGTTTCAGATAGAATATAAATATATAAAATCCTCCCTGGTTCACATTGCAAGGTCACAACGTCCAACACGTTCCTGTTCATATGCCCTGCGCAAAACTCATTACACACATAACCAATAAACAATTGGAGCAGAACACGCATATGGCTCACATGAGAACCGTTATTCTCAAGTGTCATATTCCATAAACATTCATAAAGAAAGTCCCAATGTTCACTTATAACAGCCTCTTGAAAATGCCACAGGGTACGTGAGGGAGAAAACTGATGATTATTTCAGTCTGTCATGCCATATGTTTGAATATTTGTGTTTTTCCTGTCAGTGAAGGTGAATCTAGAAGCTGAAGCAAAGTGTGGAGCATAAAAACCCAGAAAAAATCCTGACAAGACTTACAGTATATTTTTGCACTTTTTATATCTGGAATTTATATTTTGAGACTCAAATTGGCCAAATAGCATTTTAAATTGAGTTGCATTTTAGGTTGAGTCAAATTAAATACTCAATTTCAGTTTTACTTGAGTAAGTGTAATTGGATCCAATCTGCGAATGAATTGTTCAATGTTATTTACGAACCAATTCAAATGATTCACGTGAAAGAATCAACTCTCGTTCACGAATCGGACATCACTCTAGCGTTTCAGAGGGGGTGGCGATTTCTTCCTTTTGAAATAACGAGGAATGATATGTTTTTATGGCATGTAGTGGTAAAAAGTATGATATTATGCTTTGTAATATAGTGAAGTAAAATATAAAAATACTCCGATACATGAAAAATGTACTCAAGTACAGTAAAACTACTTTGTTAGGTGGCAATGTCATGACTAATGCAATGTCTATGAAACAGAACTCCTTGTGAAGACCTTATGCTCACATTTGATGCCCATAAACATTAAAAAAAAACACCGCCTGAAATGTCTGCTTCATTAGAAGACACCACTACGTTTCAGATTATGAATATTATTGCATACTCTCATGCGAACTGCACGCAAAAAGCGCTGAAAGACGTTAGGTGAGACACAGTTCAAAAGAAATGAAAAAGATCTTCTTTTTCTATCCAAATGTTTACCTGAGCATTAATATTAATGACTAGGCATTCCTCTGAGGAAAATAAATAAACAGATACAAATGTATATATATTAAAATACACTGATGACTTCAAAGCAAACAGACATGGCCAACATTGAGTTTATAAAGTGGTTAATTTCAGTATAAGTAATGTCAGGGCTGTTTGCTTAAGCTCTATTAAATATACATTGAAGTTTTATAGATTTTTTTGTGGTAAATGGTTTGAACTCACCTGCACCATAGAGGTTTTAATGACTCGACTCACATCAAGCCTCCATTCGGACACATCAGGGTTGTGATCATCCAGATTGGATGAAAAGGCAAGAAGATGAGATCTGAAGTATTCTGTTATTGAAATGAAACAAAAAAGTCTTATATTCTTATAATTATAAGGTGTTCTTACAATCACAAATCATTTTGGAGACATAAGTTGTTTTAAGTGTGATCTAGTGCTTGAAATGGGTTGCGAATGCATTTCTTTTCAATTTCACTTTTCCATGACACATTTCAATAAGAAAAATTTGGCGTGGGGCTGATTTATTTCTTCTTTTTTTATGCATCAAGAATTAATTGCATTGTAAAATGTGTTAAGTTATGGGTTCTCTACATGACGGGCATGGTTGAAAATGAGGTGACGTTGGCAATGTTGAAAATCGATAATTTTTTTAATATCCACCATTGAATTTCTGAAAAAAAATTGATTTTATGTTGACTTAACTTCCATTATATATGAATGTAATATCGTGGAGGTGCTGTTATACAGACATTTATACATTTAATAATTATTTCAGTTACTGTACCATACGCATTTTTTTGTATTAGTTTTTATTTCAACAAACAGAAACTCTACTCTTTTTAGTCAAACTCACCATGGACAGCAACAGTTTTCCTGTCTTGTAGGATGTTATTCCCGGCGGAAACCTGCACAGTGACAACACTGATTCCCTCTTGAGAGAATGTGAACGCCACACTCCCCTCCAGCGTGATCACGGGCTGTGAATACAGCGTGAAAGAGACTCTCAAGAGGATGCCCTGTCAGCGTAGTCTCATTGAAGATGCCAACTTTATTTACATGGCAGCCGGTGAGGCAAAAACACGCACAGAGTCATGCACAGGTGTCCAGTGAGAGAATTGACACGTGGAGAATTTACCTCTGAATTATTCCCAAACCACCAGATATAGGTGACTGTTCCCACTTGGCTAGGCCAAAGAACCACCGTCAGATTGACTTCTTTATTTTTCACAGCGACAAAAGGGGCGGAGAGATGAACAGATTCCAGATGACCTGCTCCAAGAGAGAAAAAAAAAATAAAAGTGAGGTAAAATAGTGTTCGCTAGTTCTCAAATCTTCACTTCATCATAATATTCTGGGGGACATGAAATTTTTGAGAAAATGATCAAATACGTCGGTAGTGACTGCTTTAAACAATGCTGGCAGGAAAAAGTTCAATTAAAATATCATTTCACAATCTATTTATGATCAAGTAAAGGCAGTCTGGGTGAGCATAAGAGACTTCTTTAAAAAAAAAACATTAAGAAAAAAAAAATCTTTTCAACCCAAAACTTTTGAACGGTAGGGTATAGGCTAGTGTATATATATTCTAATATAACGTGGCCAAGTTATGTTGGAATGCATTTTTTCTTTCAAAAACACAGTTACTGTACATCGACTGAGATGAATAAAAAGACAAAAGAATACAAAGTTACAACACAAACTAAGCATCCTCTTAATGATTCCACCATATATTCATTCATTCACAAATAGTTCTCTTAGGGACACAGAGCCATCTGCGTGTGAATTTCAGCTCATGCACCAAGGGCCCTATTTGCTTTGCCTGGCACGACAGGATTGACAGATTGGAAGCGTTTCGTCTCCCTGATCAATATGTCAGTGTGGAGGCATCTGTCTGCCTGAATGTAGCAGGGGGTGGCAAGTTCACTGAGTAGGTGGACATGAGAAAAAGACTAGAAATTTCGACAAAAATGCTCTGATTATTTCTGATATGCGATGAGCTTCCTATAGCACAAACACAGACTGAAACCACACACACAAAAGATACAAGAACTCGGGCCATCTGTTCTCAGAACGTGCTAAAATAATATCTTCCAACATTAGTACAAGACTTTGTTACATAACAGGATAGAGTAGTCTGTTCGATAATTGGCATGAAGTCTAATTCATATTCTGGCCAAGAACCACCCACGTAGACAGGAGGTGGCCATTTGACCAACATGTGAAATGACCAACCACACTTTTTCGTCTTCTTCAAAACATTAAGGGGCAAGTACATCTGAAATTATGCTTTTTGATGACTTTTCAAACCTTTCAGAGGCATAAATGCAGTTCAATAATGGTCTTAACTATATATTATAGAGGCAAATATATAGGCATTTATAGAGGCATTTTATATGCACTATTTGTTAAAGGGATACTCCACTTTTTTTGGAAATAGGCTCATTTTACAACTCCCACAGAGGTAAACAGTTGGGTTTTACTGTTTTTGAATCCATTCAGCCGATTTTCTAATATTTAGAAGAATATTAGTAGCCAGACAGTTTCTGGTCCCATTGACTTCCATAGTAGGAAAAAATATACTATGGAAATAAATATCAGAATATCTAAATATCAGAAAATCATCTGAATGGATTCGAAAACGGCTGAATGGATTTGGGGGAGTGGTAAAATGAGCCTATTTCCCCCCCCAAAAAAGTGGAGTATCCCTTTAAACAAACCATATTAAACAAGCTAAAATGTGGTAACAATTAATTAATTTGGTAACAATTTATTTGGATAGTCCACTTTAGACATTCTAATAATAACTACAAGTAAGTCAAATAGCAGTCATTAGATTATTAGTAGACATTCGTTTTCCCTTATTTAACCTGTAATTGCAAAATTAAAAATGAACGGTTGTTGTATTTTTAAAATGCAAAGTTGGACACCAACATTTTAGTTTGATCTGTAGGCCTACACCAAATGCTGCGCAAAAAAAACAACAACAAAAAACAATCGTTTTAAAGTGGACAATTAAAGCTTTAGTCTACAAAGGCTATTCATTGTTTCAGTTCTCGTGCTTCAGTTCATGGAGATCATGAAAGCGCGCCTGATTGTTTTATTTTATTCTACAAAAGCATGTTAACAAAAACGTTTTCTTGTGAGATTACGCAAATAAAAGTAGTTGTGAATAATGTATTATTATTTTCTGTACGAACATTTTAAGTTGTTATAAATTTTTAAGTTGTTAAGTTTAGTATTTTAAGTTGTTTCCAATGTTAATAGGAAAATGCAAGTGTTCGTGACTGCGCCTTGCCATCCAATCCACAAAATCTTATGTTTATTTGTGATAATCTTAGCCCTATTATTATTGTCCAGCCTGTATTATGAATGAATTTTGACGAATTGCTTTGTTCCTTTTTCCGATAAAAGCATCTTCGACATATGTAGCCTAATAAATGTTATCATAATGATGATTATTATTATTATTATTTGTGGACACGGACCCAAAACACACTGTGTCTTCTAAGTCAGGTGACTGTAAATGCGCAAAACCCGTTTCCATTGCAGTTTTGTGAAATATTCCTTTTTCGAATTGCCTGAAGTAAACAAAAAAGTTTTTGCGATAAACGGGAGTTTTTGCGAAATGGGCGTGTTTCCATTGTACGTATGTTCATTTCGCAATTTCAATTTGCGCAATTTGAAGGGTAATGGAAACATGGCTAGAGACAACATGGTGGATGTAGTATTCAGACGGTATGCAATTTCGGATGTACTGTGTATGTTTTATGTCATCGAAAATCACGAAAATTTGAATCAAATATTCCAAATAGTTGCAGTAAAATCCCAAAACGTCCTTGATTGAAAATCTTGAATATCTTTTTAAGAATACATGCCACAAACCTCACAAAAACTGCCAAATCTTCCTCAGAAGTGCTCATAGCCTATACGAATATATTGTAAATAATTTTCTCTGCAGAATAAAATTGATACATTAGTTCAATGTACGTCTTTAGTTTTAGATTTAAATCCTACAGTTTTACAGCTGCTAATTGTAAAACTTACACCAAGTCAAGTTCATCAGACCTGTATATGATACTTTGCATCCTCAAGATCTTCGTCGTACACCAAAGTGTCTCTCGGCAGTAACTAAGAGGGATGATTTTAATCTGGTGGTCCAGTAAGAGACTAAGAGCTAGAAATCTAGATCGCTTAATGTTGAGTGCAATATGATCAAGGGTAAATGAGATCTTTCTGGTCAATAAAGCATAAATGAGTTCAGAGTGCTCAGACCCAGTAGGTCTTTCAAATACATTAAGGATATAAAAGTGGAATACGATACGGCTGTCTGTATTAGGTATAGTGTTACTCGCTCTCCCACATCTTGGCTTACATGTAATGTGTAGGAAGAGGAGCACAGTTTCAGAGCCCAGACTGTTCTCCGCCGTGGCTGACACTCGGTAGATTCCCACGTTCTTGTAGATGTGTTTAATGCCATCTTCAATAGAGCTCACGTTGGAGTAGGTGAAGGCGTTTCCATCACCGAAATCCACCGTGATGCTGGTTTTAGATCCATCACCCTGAGGAGAAAGGCAATAACATGAAACATCGAGTCTGACTGAAAAAAAAATAATAAATAAATAAAACAGCCGGGTTGGTCTAGCTGGTGATTCTCACAAATGTTCTTTATTTAGAGTATTTTCGTTAATATCAGATTTTTTTTTTCTTTTCTTTGAGGCAGAAAGAAAAACGCGTTCTTGACTATGACATTGCCAAAGCTCTGAGTATGATTCATTCAACTGTCAGTTCATCTGCTTTGGAGGGCGTCTTCTCTGCCCAGAGCGGAGATCTACCATGGGAAAACATTGCTCTTTTGCAGGCAAAACGCTCCTAAAGAATTTCTCGAAGCTTACAGATAAAACATGCCTACTTTATGCTGAGGACGAGGGTCATCTCTGTTCTTTGGGGGTTATCTGTAGATTGGTTCAATCTCATTTCACCCCTTGGCCCTACCCCTTGTTTTCGAGTGAACCCCTTGGCCCCTAAAACAGAATAACAAGGGCCAAGGGGTTGAAATATTCCCCAACGAAATGGAACAACCCTTATGAACCCGATACATCATCAGTCGTCAGCGATGGCTCTGCCGTTACAGAGTTTTTACACAATTTCTCCATGACAACGACTGGCAATAAGCGCAGCTGCTCTTAACTTTGAGGAAACATGATGATAACATTCCTTCCTCGAAATGTATGTCTTTTCTGATTTGAAAAGGTAATTTATTATACTATTTCTTAATTTAAATGACTATAGTATTATTATAAGAGTAAATAAAGTGCCATCTGGCGCTAAATTTAAATGTTTAACCGTTTGCGAAGCCATCTCGCTGGTGTTTTGCGATGCATTCTGTGAAGTTTCTCATAGCCCTCCGTTTGGAGTGTGTCTCTGTTAAATCTCCGTTTCGAGGGCTATGTAGCCCCACCCCTTCGTCCTACCCCTTGATATCAATAAGAATCGGGACTACCAACCCCTAGATGTGAACGCGCAAAATGGAGGGGTAGGGCCAAGGGCTGAATTGGAATTGAGCCTAAATGAGCGTATATTTTCTTTACAATGTGACATCGCCAACTACAGGCCATGCATGGATAAAACAGCTTTTTTTAATCATTTTCGTGGATCTGTGTGAATGGGTTTTCATCTGTATGCAAAAAATGCGAAGGAAAAACATTTCAGTTTCAAGTACATCGTTGTCGTGTAAATGTAATGTTTCAAAATGTTTCTTGAGTAGCAAATCAGCATATTAGAATGATTTCTGAACGATCATGATACACTGAAGACTAGAGTAAGGATGCTGAAAATTCAGCTTTGCATCCTAAAATATATTAAAATAGAAAACAATATTTCAAGGCAGAGGACATAACACTACCTGTGTTTTCTTTCTGCTATATTTGAAATATTTCAGAAAAAGAAATATATAATTTTGTCAGTGAAAAGCGGTCCAGGGAAGACTGAATCTGTCTGTACCTCCTCCAGGAACACAAGTAAGGTGACGTTGCTGGCCAGAGTAGCTGTTAGCTTCCCTTCGCTGGTCACTAAGTGGAGGCCGCGAGGGGCCTGGCTAGGGCACAGCTGCCTACGAGCCGTGTACTGCTCCATCACCCCACCAGTGCAGTTGTTAGACACCACCTTTCTGTACCTGCACACACACACATACGCATAAAACACATTCCCATTAAAACCTATTCTCAAAACGATTAGCACTGGAATTAGTGTGCTTATCAGTGACAGTCAAAACAAACAAAATGTCTAATGACTCGCACATCAAAATCATTTGAGAATACAGATAGTGAATGTATTTTATTGAAAATCTCTCACACACACAAGCTTTGTTAGCGATTCAAAAACTTTATTTCACACACACACACACACACACACACANNNTACACACACACACACACATATACATACATACATATATCTATACATATATATATATTTATTGAAAAAAGAGCAGTTTTTTTATTAATTAAATTCACTATAAAAATCAAAATGGACAATTTTATTTTCTTATGAAATATTGCAGTATTTAGAATAACTAATTTTTTTTGTGCGCATCATTATTTTATTTTAAATTCACGTGACCTTGTAATCTTCTGTCCTCTGATGACGTGTTTACTGGCGCGAGGGCGCCCGTCTGTCCTGTCACCCGCATAAGATCGACCAATAGCAAACCACAACCATCCAATCAATACCCGAGAAATAGAATCATGTCCCGCCCTAGATTTTTTTTCCCGTTCAAGAAGCTGTGTTACTCAGGTCTACATAACAATAGGGAAGAAAATATTACTACCACATTCGATTAATGCCGAACATATCTTAACTATCTAATTACGTAAATATAAATAACCCCTAATTGCTCATTTTCTGCTCCACTTTTTATAAGTGACGTCTGATTAGAAAAGCATTACAAATTAATTCACATAAAAACAAATTAGACATATTCCTGGAACAACATTACAATCAACCAGTCATTATTGATCCAGGAACATGTTCAGCATTTGTAAATCACTTTAAATGGTAAGATGCATGCGCCTTCCGAGTCCTGAGATCTCACCCAGTGCTGTTGAGGAACGTGTGTTCTGTGGTACAGGTCCGAGACATTGAGGAGGGGGGGAACCAGAATGCTGGAGTACATTTCCCATCAGTCTTTCTCTCGAATCCATAATCACTGTAAAAAAAAAACAAAAAACACAACACTTGGTAAGAACATCAGTTCACCATATTCTTTAGGATCATTGACTTCTAATTACTAATAGGTCATTTTAACTCACTTTTATTACAAACAGCAAGCAGAATTAGGACTGTAAGATCGCATGGAGGAACCCAGGTTCAAGTGCTTTCATCAACAGGACTCAATTGTGATATTTCGTTGCAGGGCTTGAACCTACAACCTTTCAGTCACTAAACCCAGATCTCAAACCACCAAGATAAAATCCCACTGGTCTCTCAGCCATAATTCCTGGAGAAGGCCATCATAACATTTGTCTTTCATAACTCACAGACTTAAAAAAAATGTTCAAAGATGGTATATTAATAATGTGAAATAATATTGAATTTAATACAAGAGGTCAGAATGAATACTTTTCACCATTATGTGGAATTAGTTACATTAGCTGTATTAGTACATGTTATATTAGTACCTATATTATATTATATTATTTTATATTATATTATATTATATTATGTCAGTTATATTAGCAGTATTAGTACAGTACATGTTATATTAGTATACATGTTACATTAGTACCTACATATTATATAT
>JAOTRC010000012.1:28397312-28409275 GCA_027497675.1 Cyprinella lutrensis
AAAAATATTTTAATTGTTATTATTAGTTATAAGGTATACAAATTCAAAGTACAAAATGCGATCTTTTCATGCGTTTGCCCGAGAGCATTCTGGAAATGTCACCAAGAAAGGTTTGTCAATTATATGTATGTTCGTGTAAACGGAATATCAATCTATGCTAAGAATACATAATGTCATTTCCATCTTGGGTCCTCCTGACATGTCAAATGCCTTACATCACCTGCTGAATGGCTATTCCCGTCAGGAAAAGAAACATCCTCAAATGTATTGCAAAATACCCACAGATCCAATGTAGAGCATCTCGCAGATTCGAAAATGCAATGAAACAAAAAAATGAGTTGACCTACCTAGTACAAGACTTTGTAGTTGAATTACCTTATTAGAAACACGCTCCCTCTAGTGGGAATTGCTAACCTCTACAGCAGTTATGCAAAATAATGCAAGGTGCTGGTCTTAGGATGAGGTTGACTTTAATGATGTAACGAGTCTACCTCATAAGCCTACACATATGACCGACTCATAACAGTTCATGAGTTACACAACAGCCCTGCAGGAAACAAAGGCATTTCAGGCAACCGCACAATAACTTGCAGCTGTAAAGGACAAAAGGTCACTCTGAGAGGAATACTGCGAATTTGCAGTAAAGCATTATAATACTATTCGAAAGTGAGCAATTGAACAGCTTGTGCGGATAAGCTATTCAATAACTGCCCCATGTCATTCCAACCATGGATTATTTTATTTTCCCTGTGAAATACAAAAAGAGATGTTTGGGAGAATTGGTGATTTCCACTGCCAAGCTCCAAGTCAGATATCTGATAAATTGCTCATGTTCGTTTTATAATAATTGAATTATTCTTAATGAGAGAATTCATTCCGGATGAAAATTCTGTCTGCAAAATATGTAAAGATTATCAGACGAAATAAAGTCATCGGGTTTAGCTCAATTTCAGGCTTGAGTAAATTATGGCAGCATTTTTTATTATCTTTTTAAGACATGCAATTGTCATTGACTGATCATTTTCCCTCTATAGATGTTCTCAAATCTCATGAAGTGTTGTGATTAGTCATGTCATGTGACAAATGAGTGCCAAAACATCTGGCATCAGTGACATGTAACAGCACAATATAAAAGGAGAGGAAGAATATAGTTGCAGAGCAGCTAAGAAATGCTTATGATGTTTTTTGTGTTTCACAGAACAAAAAAATCCTAATAAGTGAATCCAAACACCATCAGGGCAAGTAAATATGTCAATTTCCATTTTTAGGCAATTAATTATTTTAAGCGATCAACACTAGTGCTATTTCTTTCCATATTATTGCGTTTTAAAGTCTGTCTCTGTACTATATCCATCACTTTCTGGTATACTTCATTTTTTTCAGGCTGAAACTGATTCTCTGATTATTACAAGGCCATTTAACATATTTCATCGTTATATAGTTCCTAACCATTTTATAAGCCTGGAGTTCCTCTTGATTATGGTATCATTCAAATATGATTGCTAATCAACGTTAATTTATGATGATTAAGAACTGTTTGAGCCATTATTGTCACCGTTGGCTGTTTGCAGCACGACTCAGGAAGTGGAAATCATTTTGATGACCTGACAAATATCTAGCGGAATTGACAAGATTTGTTTCATGAGAAACTGTTCAATGAGAATCTAAAGTTAGGATTTAGGTTAGTCAAGCTAGCTTGCAGGGACTGTTCTATGAACTTTTGGCTAACACTTGTCCAAGGTTCTTAACAAACGTAACGTTCAGACAACATAATTCAAGACTAACATAATATTTGCAAAATTTAAGGTCTAGGATGTTCTTGGAATGTTTTGAGATACCCCGACATTTGTGCTTTTTTCAGTTGCTTATAAACATATTAATGGCAACGGGTGAAATTACACTCTATTTAGCAGAAACAGGGCTACCATAATATGTGAGCAACATGTATGTACATGTTTGTATTTTTGAGAGAATATTGTATACGCGTGGTTATTGAAAAAACAAAAAATGAAATTTTCTAAAATAAGGCCACAAAACACATTCGAAATCTGCGTCCACAAGACTTTTGACTAAAGACTTTTGACTTGTGCACTAAAGCGTCGGATGTTGACGTATGGTCAAAAGTGTCAGTTAGATGACGTCTTGGGATGAGAACGGTCTGGTCACACACGTTCAGTTTAAATGTTATTATGGCCAATACTATAACTGACAGTTAAAAAAGTGCTTACACCAACATAAGTGTTCAATTTAATGTGGCCAATACTATGACTGACAGTAACAAACAAGCTTAACAATGTTTTGTAAGTTAAATTTATAGTGGTCAATTATTATAGGGGTGATATATACACACACCAGTTATATTGAAAAGTCAGTGTTGAATAAAAAGCTTTCAAAATCCTTTTTTTTTTGTTTGCTTTTTGTCAAAATCCTTATTTCATTCTTTTTCGTGTCACCCCGGTGGATCTCACCCCAGTGTACAGTATGTTACAACTAACCCAGATTATCGAGTGAACTGTAACATTTCACGCCTCATATTTGGAACTAAACCATGCTTTTTGTGTTGCAAAGATAAAAGTTATGTGATTTGAAAGCAGACACTTGTAATTAGTTTGAATCACATTTTGAACACACTGGCTTAAAAGTACACCAAGATAGACTGGACAGAAAGGTCAAAAATGTACCAACCATCCCTGTTCTCCCCATAAAAAGTTTTCCGTTTTTAGTTGAAAAATGGTGCTGTCTATGGCCTCTTAAAACATTTTTAAAAATCTGGACATTTTGAAAGTTCATAAATAATGATTTCATAACTCAGGCCGTTTACGCAACACCGTTGTGTAAAGCTTTTCTTCCTGCAACTAATGAAAGACAGATGTAGATACATTTTTCTACTCACATACTATCAACAAAACTATTAAAGAAGCTGTGTTTGAGCCGTGGACTGGAATTAATGAGGATGGTTGGGTTCTGAGGCGTCCCTGAAGAGCGTCTATTGTTGGAGATTACGGCTGACCCAAAAAACTCAAAAAGTTCAAAAGACTTGTTGCTTGCGTAGCTTCAAACGCACAAATGTCCTGGGATCCAATTTAGTTTTCTCCTGCATCACTTTTACCGTAAACTGTTACATGTGTGAGCATGTGACTGAATACAATTCTGTGGAAAATATGAGACAACTTGACATTACTAAGACAACACAACCTGTCATAAATGACATAGCAGATTAATTATCAAACTTAAGAATCCACTAAGCATTATTGGTTAACATTACATTAAACCGTCAGGTGGTTGGTTTTGACATTGGCTGTCATGAAGCCATTATAACTTTTAATAATAAATAAATCCAATGTCAAAGCCAACCACATGACAGTTTAACTTAAATTATGTCAACTTAATAAATGTCAAGTTGTCATGACAAAGACACTGACAGGTTATGATGTTATGGTTTTATGTCAAGATGTCAAAGACATCTCAAATTTGCATTCAAATGTCATTGTTGAGCAAAAGACACTTATGACAGTTGTCATAAACATGCATAAACCCTAAGACAGATGTCATGTCATGGTTATAAAGGTGTCATGTCAGTCTTATACACACCCCTTCAAGTAAAGTGTTACCAAATTTATAATAGATTCGTTAATTTGTGTTGTTCATTTATACTTACGCTCAAAACAGGGCTAAAGGCGCACTGGGATTCAAAAATTCAACTAAGCACTTTTCTTAACAACCGCTTTTGATGATGCACATGGAAATGCAATCATGCTAATTTATGCAGTAATGCGATCTAATATTTATTAATTTATTTATTTTTATGTTGTAAATTTATGTAGGAAATAAGAATCGATACGCTTGTCTATAATTTGAGACAAAGGTCATGTTAATGATTTTCTGTTTTGCTCAAGGTAATTAAAGCCGCTGTAGCGGCGAAAGACACAATATTGTACGTGATAATGAACAGCTCTGCTGACTTTTCCATTTGTTGACATGACATGGTTAGATTCAGATGGTAAATATGATATATCCAATTGGGTGTCAACCATAGAGATAATCACCATATTTATAAAGAAACCATCATCTTTTAAAATATGATATCAATCATATTATAAAATATATTTATTTTTTACTGTAATGCTCTATTACATTACTATGGAATCTAATTTAATGCTTTCTGAATCTTTCCTTTTTAAATAACTTCTACTTTTTTTAATTAACATATTTTAAGGACACTGTATTTATTGAACAAAAATACGTTCTTTTATTTATCAAAATAAAGCAAAAATAGTACACAATTTGCTAAAGGGATCGTTTTGTAAAAGCAATAACTTAGACATTACTCTTTTTAAAAACACATTATTTTAGCCAAAGTATTTGTATAAATAATATAGCCGTTTGGGGTAAAACATAACAGGCGAATGTGTATAAAATTGTCTGTTTGTTTTGCAACAAATTATCCCTAATTGTAGCTACTAATCATGATAGCGAGCACCACTTACTTGCACACAGCACCATTCAATAATAGAGATTACAGTGAGATTAATACTCTTTCTCTGTGCATGGTAGAAAGAAGGATGTTACGTTTGACTTGTTTGATGTGAATTTAAGTGGGAAAGGGGTTATGGCCCCACGGGACGTAGAGAGAAGCTCACTAACTGGGGGCAAAGAGACTGACTGTGAGGCCGCTGGCAGGAAAAACAATTAGGATTTTGAAGGAAAAGGTCATTGCTGCTGATTTACAGCAATGGATCCGAGGTGTATTGAGAAGCACTGCCATGGGCAGAGAAAATGACTCTTCAATTAGTGTTTTAGTAATTTTCCAAGTGCGACTGGGGAGAGAAATACATAAATGATGGTTTTGGTATTGTAAAAGGCCTCTTAAGTCATAACGTACTAACATAAATCAGCATTTTCTAGGAATATTGTTTTTTTTATAAAATGAACAGATTGTTGTAGCAAAGCAAACCCCTTCAGGTTCCATCCACTTTTTGACTTTAATGTGCTTTATTGCTATCTTTGTCATTATAAAATAGTTCACATCATCTAAAGGATTTTTAGGAACACCATACTAATACTCTGTTTGACCCTTTCGCCTTCAGAACTGCCTTAATTCTATGTGGCATTGATTCAACAAGGTAGAACTGTCTTTAGAACTGTTGGCCCATATTAATAGGATAGCATCTTGCAGTTGATGGAGATTTGTGGGATGCACATCCAGGGCACAAAGCTCCCATTCCACCACATCCCAAAGATACTCTATTGGGTTGAGATCTGGTGACTGTGGGGGCAATTTTAGTACAGTGACCTCATTGTCATGTTCAAGAAACCAATTTGAAATGATTCAAGCTTTGAGACATGGTGCATTATCCTACTAGAAGAAGCCATCAGAGGATGGGTACATGGTGGCCATAAAGGGATGGGCATGGTCCGAAACAATGCTCAGGTAGTCTGTGGCATTTAAATGATAAAAATGTTTCCTAATTGGCACTAAGGGGCCTAAAGTGTGCCAAGAAAACATCCCCCACACCCTTTTACCACCACCACCAGCCTGCACAGTGGTAACAAGGCATGATGGATCCATGTTCTCATTCTGTTTACGTAAAATTCTGACTCTACTATCTGAATATCTCAACGGAAATCAAGACTCATCAGACCAAGCAACATTTTTCCAGTCTTCAACTGTCCAATTTTGGGGAGCTCTTGAAAATGGTAGCCTCTTTTTCCTATTTGCTTAAATCACCTTTCTTTAAGGTGATTCTTTTAAATCTTTTTCATTAGGTTTTTGAAAATGTTTTATTATCATTTTTTTTTTTAAATTCCATCATTAACGATTACGGTGGCCCATGAGCTTAAATTGGCACGAGGGATGGTCTCTATGAAGAAATCAAAGCGACCATTTTCTGCCAAAAGGACTTTGTATTGCAAATGGTCTTGAGTGCATTCTGTTATGTCAATCTAATTCTCCAATGTCACACAATTTATAAACACAGATTTATTATTCAGGGGATCCCCATCGTTTTTTCTCAGAGGGGCCTAGAGATGCTTATTAAGGAGGAGTTTGATGCAAATGCATTAATGGAGGATCTTTCCCACACTCACCAGGGCCCATAGATTTGTTTCTATAAAAAATTTAGCACATCTCAGATAAATAGATGCTTTTTGAAAATGTCTGATTACTGATGTTAGAAATGGGCAAGTACCCTCCTCCACAGCCCTGTTTTTGGGGTACCCCCAACCCCCTTGGCCCTCACACATTAGCTGCAGCACATTCAAAAGGGGGCCCTCTGGCTTTGATCCTCTAGATCAGTGCGGAAAACATCTTTTTGCTTCGTTGTGTTGTGGAGACCAAAGTTTTCACCGCCTTATGCTAATACAGCCAAGCTAATCGCCCTTCCCAATTACAAAATTTATATAGCCAAATGCTTCCCCAATGTCCAGACCCCCCATTGGCAAGGTCCCTACTGTGAATGAATGTGGCTTTGGTATGTAAGGAGCACAAAAACACTTATCTGAACTGCTTACTTTCCCGTAACAAGTGTTTGATATAGTCATGAAATTTTATTTGTTCTTGAGTGAACATCAGATAGATAAGTATATCAGGACGAAATGATGCAGCACCTGTCTTTTTACTTGAAACAGCCTTTTGCTTGCAGAACATTTTCAATTCTATTTTTGATCTTGATATCATATCAATCCCCAGTATTTCTCATACGCAACAGACATGGCAGTTATTAGTTATTGTCACCAGTGCAATGGTTTGCAACACACACACGCAACATTATTTGCATAGTGCATAGACATTATATCGAACACTTCTCGAAATTTTGTTATTATTTTAATTGAGGAAAATTACATTGTGATAATAATCTTAATCACTTTATCGCCCGGGCCTACCTCCATGTATTTTTGAATTCATACAATAATCTACACTACAATTATCTTTTTTTAAGGAATAGACACATATTTTATTCTTATTTATTGATAATCCTCCCCTGTTAACCAGTGTGACTAAGTCACAGAGCACTTTAGCATCTTTAATTGTATCAGTTTGATTCATTCTTGAACAAATGATTCGGAATTGTTTTGTGAAACAGGGTTGAAATACAAAAGAAAAGAAAGACTCAAACATTGTTACTTTTTTTATTAGTGCGACAAGGAAAGCTAGAGAGTGGATGTTAGTGAATCTTGACTTAATTTTGGGTCTGTTCCTCATCAAATGGACAACTTTTTATTAATTTATGATGATTTTGTTAAATTTTTTCAAAGCTTGAAAGTCACAGTTTCCTTTTCTGTAATTGTACTGTTTTTTTAATTCTGTGCATTCATTAAAATGTATCCTTTTGTGCTACACAGAGGAAAGAAAGTCATACAGGTTTCAAATGACACGAGGGTGAGTAAAACAATGACATTTATATTTTAAAGTGAACTATTATTTTAGTTCACATCACTGTTTCCACATCAATATATAATTGCAACTTCCAATCGATTCTTTGAAGACTCGTCTATTCTACCCTTGATTGGGTAATACTCGCTGCCATTGTTGGTTTGATTGGTTTGTTTAATACCATCAGGTTCAGGGCCAATCAGAGTCATAAGAGGGCAGGTCTTTTGGCAGAGAGTTGCGTCCACCTCTGAAACGAAAGCCGAACGCGTACGCAAAAGTAACGACGAGAGTGGTAGGAAATAAATACTTGGCTGGAAAGTGTCAGTGGCAATGAGTAGCCTAAATAAGTTATAATAAGAAATAAGAGAGAGATGTATTTAATAAATATTTAATAATAAAAATGTGCTTGTTGTGGAGAAAATAACTTATGCCATAAGCCTAGAGAATTTCATGCTGTAATTGGCTACTATAGAATTAACATTAGGCCTGAATACATAAATAAATACAGTGGGGCCAAAAAGTATTTAGTCAGCCACTGATTGTGCAAGTCCTTTGTTGGCAATGACAGAGGTCAAATGTTTCCTGTATGTGTTCACCAGGTTTGCACACACTGTAGCTGGTATTTTGGTCCATTGCTCCATGCAGATCTCCTCTAGAGCAGTGATGTTTTGGGGCTGTCGCTGGGCAACACAGACTTTCAACTCCCTCTACAAATTTTCTATGGCGTTGAGGTCTGGAGACTGGGTAGGCCACTCTGGGACCTTGAAATGCTTTTAATGGAGCCACTCCTTCATTGCCCGGGCGGTGTGTTTGGGATCATTGTCATGCTGGATCCAGCCACGTTTCATCTTCAAAGCTCTCACTGATGGAAGGAGGTTTGGCTTAAAATCTCACGATACATGGCCCTGTTCATTCTTCCCTCAACACGGATCAGTTTTCCTGTCCCCTTTGGAGAAAAATATCCCCAAAGCATGATGTTTCCTCCCCATGCTTCACAGTAGGTATGGTGTTCTTGGGATGCTCTCTGGCAAACTTCTGACGGACCTGGACATGTACTGGTTTAAGCAGGGGGACACGCCTGGCACTGCAGGATTTGAGTCCCTCTCGGTGTAGTGTGTTACTTATGGTTGCCTGTGTTACTTTGGTCCCAGTTCTCTGCAGGTCATTCATCAGGAACCTCCATGTAGTTCTGGGATTTTTGCTCACCGTTCTCATGATCATTTTGACCCCATGGGATGAGATCTTGCGTAGAGCCCCAGATCGAGGGAGATGATCAGTGATCTTGTATGTCTTCCATTTTCTTACAATTGCTCCCACAGTAGGATTTTTTCACACCAAGATGCTCCCCAGCCTGGTGCATGTCTACAATTTTCTTCCTGGTGTCCTTCACCAGCTCTTTGGTCTTGGCCATGGTTGAGTTAGGAATGTGACTGCTTGAGGCTGTGGACAGGTGCCTTTTATAAAGATAACAGTTTCAAACAGGTGCCATTAATACAGGTAACGAGTGGAGGACAGAAGAGCTTCTTAAAGAAGAAGTTACAAGTCTGTGAGAGGCAGAAATCTTGCTGGGTTGTGGGTGACCAAATACTTAATTTCCACCATAATTTACATTTTGTCTCTAGTTGAAGTGTACCTATGATGAATTCTCTGATTATTCTTAGTAGGAGAACTTGCACAATCAGTAGCTGACTAAATACTTTTTGGCCCCACTGTGCATAAATAGATTTTCTTACCCATAATACAAATATCCATAGCAACGGACATGATTTTACATAGACCCACCACACATAGTTGAGTAAACAAATAAGGATTTTACAGTATGGATAATACTAATATGAAATCATTATAATTATAATGAAATCAATTTCACAAGAAGAAGTAGAGTAGTTAATTTGCACTTGATTGCATTTTAGTGTCTTTGTTTCCATAGTGACAAGTCTAGAGAACATGAGACTCAAAGCAGGATGCCATGACCTATGGCCGTGTCAGACAAACCCGTGCTTTTAAAGGTATAGGCCTATTGTTTTTGTTGTTGTTTTTTTCTTTGGAAAATAAATATATAATATTATTATTCCATACATTGTCAGAGCTTGGTAGAAAGGTAACTATTATATTTGTTAATGTTATTAAACAGATTAATAAATAATACATTATAATTTGTATTATTAAATATTAATCATATTTGCATACTAAATTATGATCTGCAATACACAATTGATGGCAATTAAAGAAAGTTTTAAAAGTGCTACATTATTTAAATAAAGATTAGACAAACAATTACATAACAATTTCAAAATCAAATTCAAAACCAATTTAAGTAGTGAATAAAAACAATAAAAATATCCCATCAATGCAAAATTGTCAAAAACTTTAATCACTGGTTCAGTAATCCCTAACATATACAGAACAGTTTTTTTTAAAGTAAAATAATAAAACGTTCTTGATCTCATCTTTTCTTGTGGTTTATTGTTGAGCTGTCCAGTTGTCATGTTGAAATAATCAGTTCGATACCCTTGACACATTTTTTTTTTAATTTAATTATTTCTTTATCTTGTGTATGGGTGTCCCTTATTTTGCCTCACTAAAGGTGGCAAGCCTACCTTGAAATGAACCGTACATGTGTATTTAAAGGTGAGCTGGGTAATGTATCCATCACAATTGCAAAGATCCACTGTGATCGGTGTGTGAACTGTGCCGCTTGCCTCTTATTGCTGTATCCAGATGGTCCTGGTGGGGGAACAAAAAGTTCCCCTTGCCATAGGATCTCTCAATAGGCCGTCTAGACCAGCCTATGCCCAGACAGATACAGCCTCCCATCAAATTAGCGTTTGTCAGATTTATGGTAATGGTCCGCAACAGCCTTCTCTTCGGTGACATCAAGATTTACAGCTGCATACAACCCCCCCCACACACACACACACCTCCCCACACATTGGCCTTATGCAGACATAGGGGGCTGCAACCCAAAGAAATGGCCCATTAAAAGAGAGCTTTCTGGTGAAGCTGAGCCACCCAAGGTAGGTCAGAACAATGGCTGCACAGGGTTTGATAATCCCTTGTGATGAGGCTGAAGTGTTTGTGGAGCCTGTGGAGTGCAGCTTGGGGGGGGGGGGGGGTGTGGTCGGGGGCCATGACAGTAGTGACTACCGCTTCATTGTCTAGGGGTTTCTCCTCTTTTGGATGAAGGGCCACGGGGGGCTAGGTTGAGGGCTTGAAGGGGAACTGAAGACACCCATGTATGCAGGTTATTTGGGCTCTTTCATGTGGCCAGCCACAAGTAACCTGATCTCAACAAGCGGGTCACCTACTGAGAAATATTTTGCCTGTCCTCAGTCCAAATGTTTTCCTGGGCTGTTTTTAACCTCTGTCGGCAGACTTGTGTTGGGACAGGGCTTGACGCTACATATGGAATTTATATAATTGAAATTATCCAGTTCCATTTTTGTTGTTGTTGTTGTGATTGATTGGTTTGGTTATGTCATTTTAATGTATTATATCCTTGCTTTTTAAGTTTTTTTATTTGTTTAGGAACTTTGTTTCTTACATGTAAACTGCACAGTAAAAAGCACACTGAGTTGGAGCAGAAAAGTTTTGTCAGATTAGCATTGCAAATGGAAGGAATATTTTTATTAAGGAGAGAAAATGGATCTGGACATTGTGGACTTGCAGTGATGCAGTTTCATGAAGCATTGTCCCAAAATGTAATGGAAACTCTTGGCTTCTCATTACGACAAAGTTGAGAAAGCATTTCTTTCTTTATTGTGTCTTTAGCCTTTAATGTCTGTCAGAACATGTCATTAAAGAGGTAAATTATGGTCAGTTTGTGATGGATAACAGCAAGGCTTGTCAGAGGCAAGTACATACAGTGGTAGCTAGGGGGAGTTGTAGCCCTACATAGTGAACATCAGTGAAGTGATTCTTGAAGGTCTTCAGTGGCACAGGTTGCAAGTCTGAAAACATACATTATCAGGCTAAACATGTTGCAAAGTACTACAAAATACAATGTCAACAGAAATTATTAACTCTTGTTACATTGTCAGAAACATGTGCAATTTTAAGTGGGCAACAGCTTGTCGCTGGGGCATTAGCCTTAAAGGGACAACTTTTTATCCCATCTACACCTGAATGGATCATATTCATATCTCATAGTAATAGTTCATTCATATCTCATAGTATCCCCCAATGGATAACAACTTTTCATGAAGTTGAAAAGCTGACTGTTTTTATTCTTTTGATACGTTAAAATCTGTAATATGGGAAACATTGACCAATTTTATTTTGATTAGCACTGAGTTTCAGAAGTAGTTGCCCTCCAGATTTACCCAACAGACACTGCAGTACAGAGCCTTTAAATGACATGGAGACAGCAAGGTATGGTGTGAACACAATAGTCTCACTGGCAATAATTTTCCTTCTCCATATGTGATGCGCCACTATACTGGCACATGCTCCATCGTGGTCCATAAAACCGCTCCCCTGACCTCCATCCCCGTGCTTGCCAACCCTCTGTAAGCCACAAACATTAATATTAAGAGTAAAGAAATGAATGAAAGTAAACACCCCCCCCCAAAAAAAAAAAAAAAAAACACCC
>JAOTRC010000012.1:28485928-28497515 GCA_027497675.1 Cyprinella lutrensis
TTAAGGGTTATTACACTGTCAAATGCTTTAACAACAGTGTCATTAATATTTCCCCTTACCTCAAGTAAAGTGGAACATGTTGGACTACGTAGTTATGAAGATGTCAGGTTGACAGGTTATGATTTCTTGGTTTATGTCAAGTTGTCATAACAAAGACATTTCAAACAATGTCAACTTTGCATTAAAAGTGTCATAATATACCGAATGACACTTAATGACAAAAGTCATAAACATTCATAAAGACTCCTTCATGTTTATGACAGTGTCAAGTCAGTCTTATGCACACCCCTGCAAATAAAGTGTTACCAAAGAGGCTAATTTGAGCATATTTGACTTCTTAATTGTTGTTATTTTGTGTCACAGCCACATTTTTCTCTTAACTAGTTATTTATTTGCATTAATGGGCCTATATTTACGAAGCCAAGCAGCATCATTGTGTACACAATTGAGTGTAAAACTGGAATGTTTTGTTGTGTAAAGTGAGACAAAAGCTCATAAGTGGCACGCAGAGTGTTTGTTCTGCGCTCGGCTTCCTCCAGGGTACATGGAGCTGCTTTCAGCTGCGGGCTGCCTGACTTCACATAGCTGTCAAATCGTCCCGTGAGAGCGACACTTCTGACATCTCTCCGCTGCCTCTGGATGGCTCCTCAACTCCTCTTTTACCTCCTTCCCCCTCTCATCCTCCCTCGCTTTGCATTATCACGCTGCGCCTGTCCTTCCCCACATGCATTCCTTGGTTTCTGCCTCCACTCTCTCCATCTACAGTCCCGAAACAAACCTGTTCTATTAAAACTAGTCATGTTGAAATAATGAAATAATGTATATAATTCCAGATTTTCCACTGGTGAATTGAAATCCTATTACTTGCGATTATTATTTGTCCCTGTAGAGGCCAGGCAGAATTGGTGAGCGTAAATGTTTCAGCCGGTTTTCACACTAGATTTGATTGTTTCAGTTGCGCTCGTCTATCTTCACATTATATTTGACTCTGAACCACAGGACATTGGTGTCAACAATAGCTGCGTTTCCAATACAGATTTGCACAAAACTTTGGGGAAATTTTCTAAATGTCGATAAAAAACGATTGCGAAATGACCAATGTTATGCGCCTAAAACGTAATTTTTTAAGGCAACGGACGTTGGTAAGTTCACGTATATCCCAACGCATATTTACCCCCCTCCGTTTTCAATAATAACATCGTACACAAAAAAAGTTGTCATTTAAATCAACCCGAATATATATGCCGTCAAACGCCACCATTACTATGCCAAACCTATAGGTGGCAGTGTAGGGAGAAGGATTAAGCCATGCGAGCCAATCACAATCAGAATCGACAACAACACGTGTAGACATAGGGCGCTTACATGACGTTAAGCATTTCCTGGCACATAATGTGACGTTTGAGAACCTAAAATCCTGTTTCTCCCAATTGACACGGCAACACATAACCGCGTTATCAGAAATCATCATTTTCTGTGATAAAAACAGGGTTTTCGTGTAAATGAGAGGCCAAACCGCAGGGAAATATCTGCGTCTTATGCGTGTAAACGGAGCATTAGTCTCATGTTTGTCATGATTTCTGCACTGCAGATGCTGTCCTCACCAAGCTGCTTTGCTTTCTTTTCTCTCTCTCTCTCTCTCTCTCTCTCTCTCTCTCTCTCTCTGCTGCATGATCAATATGAGTGCGGAAGGAGATCTGGGACCTGTCTGTCAGGCGCCAACTCGAAATAAAGCCAAAATGAAAAAAAAAAAGAGAAAAACCCTGTAGATCAAGTCAATAAGAATGAGAGAGCCAGAGAAAGAGAGAGGAAGACAAATGAAGCATGTTAGTGTGGTGGTCGTTTGAGGTGCAGTGTATACGCTTGTTGTACCTCCCAAATCAGGGCTTTGATTTTATTTTGCTCTGACATACAGACACACACAAATATTAGAAAAAGTACCTGTGAAGCAGACGGGACACTTGAACGTGCCGCCCATCCCCTCAAAGCTGTGCTCGATGAGGTGACACTGCAGTTTGGCTGGAGAGTCGAAGGTTTGACTGCATAGTTTACATTCATGAATGAGACCTTCCTCTGGGAGAAGACAGAAAAACACAAACACAACCTGTGTCACTGGAAATATCAGATATATAGAATTCTAGTGATTTTTTCATTTTCTAAGAGTTCATGGCAATCTGATTTCTCATTTACAAACATTTGAAACAAAGACTTGCACGGGTAGGGTAAGATTTGTAAAAGTAGAAAAAATGTGTTATGAAAAAGTACATGTTATGTTCCACCAAATACATTTTCTCAATTGATTTGTTGCCATACAATAGCTCAAATAATGATCACATGACGCGGGAGATTCCAAGAAACAAAGTCTTTAATAATAAATCCAACAAGGAACACCTACCAGAAACTCAGGAAATATTAATATTAACCCACATTAAACTTCGCCATCGAACAAAGAAGTGTGAGAACTGAAGGCTTAAACACACATGGAGTAATCAACAGAAACCGAAACAGGTGTGTTACATCATCAGTAACCAACGAAACTAACTAGGGAACCAGACGGACGGAAAACAAAACTTAGGGACGGTAAAAATGTCAGCATTTTCAACTAAAAACAGAAACTTTTCATGTGTTTTGACCGTTCATTTACACAGCAACAGTGTTTTTGGGGCCTGAGAATGCTAACGCTAATGCTAACTAAGCGTTTCAAAGCGCAAGTTTTGAAAACGATACAGTGATTGTCTCTATGTCAAAAGAAAAAAAAAACACGTGTCTGTGAAACTCATGCCTATCATAGATATCCATAATAAAGTCTGGATGTGTTAAGGCGGAGTCTCTATCGTCATCACCGGCGGCCATCTTGTCACAGGCAAGCTTTCTGGCGGGCTCTGTGGTTCCTGATGTAAGATGAGTGATTAGCACAAACACAAAAGCTCTTATCTCGTTGAAATCTTGACGGATTTACAAACGGTTTGGTTTCTTACAAGTGGCTATAATTCTGGATGATTATTTATACACTTATTATTCATAAGTTTCCAGTGTCATGGGTTAACTAGCCTACATCTCTGACGTTTATAACAAACCAAACCGTTTGAAAATCACTAGATATTGAGCAAGTTATGGTTATATTTAAAAAGTACAAGCACTATTAAAACACAACGTTACGAGTAAGTGAGCTGCCTGTGACAAGATGGCCGCCAGGTGCGGACGTCGATCGCCATTGGCCAGCCAAGCCGACCAGACAACTAGCCTTTATTATGGATATCTATCTATTAATAGACCAAAACAAGACCAACAACCTTAATATGTTGCTGTGTGAACATGGCTATATTTTGATTTTAGAGTTGAAGTGGACTATAATTATATACAAAAATGTAGTTGTCAAAATTAAAGTTTGTTCCTCACACAAAGTTATTTTATGGCTCGACAGACAGGGTCTTTTTGAGTTCCCCAAAACAGCTATGGGTTGACATGTCATGATGAGAGTAAATAATGACAGAAATTTCATTTCTGGCTGAACCCTCCCCATATAAGATAATGATCTTTTGTTGTATGTGCCATGACAGCTGCAGATTGAAAAGCATCAGGGGGAAAAAATAACAAAACGTAGCCTACCTCTTCCATGGTGAAGTAATCTATTTGCATTAAATCTGAAGCAGCGGTTCTCTTCCAATATGCCTTTCCTTCTCTCAGTTCATCTATCTATGCCACGCTCACGGGCCGACAGCAAGAGAGAGAGAGAGATATGAATGTCTCTCTCTAATTGATAAAGCCATAATAGAAGCCATTTCTCCACCATCTGCTAATTAGAACCATGAAGGGGAAGAGATTAGATGTCTGGAGAAGGGGTCTGCCGTCTGAGGGGGTCTTTGATCTTCTGACTTGTCTGCCATGCTGTTTTCCTTCAAGCTTTCCTGCGCGGCTTGAGCAGACCGCGGCCTCCACTCTTGGGGATAGGAACACTAATGGATCGCTTGAAGAGACCTTTTGCTTTATGACTGGGGCTAAGCAGTATCAGCTGGTCTGAGGCCAGTGGCTGCACAGTTCATGAAGTGCTTTGTCAGATAACCCCATCGGGAATAACAGTTGGCCTTCTCCAGGACCAGGCGTGCCAGGGTAGATGTCTAAAAAAAAGAAAGAAAGAAAAGAGACCATCAAGCTTTTTGAGGTCTGGAATTCCAGAACACACCATGGAATTCCAGAAGTCAGGAAGAATGTATCCGAAAATCACCATTTGAAGCAAATCAAATGACTGAATTGCTAGTTAATTGGCGTTACCGGGTCTCTTCGCATTACATTCTCATGATCAAGTGTGATTGTTGATGACGTGTGACCAAAGCAGCGCTCCGTCGTATCGTTCTAATGAGGATAATCAAAGAATAACAGCCCAGCTGTTTTTAATAGAAATCCTAATCCTCTGGTCCTCAACGATCTAATGCAATCATGTTGCGTCGAATGAGCCTAATGACAAAAATTGTTTAGACACAAGTCATGTAGATTACGAAGCATTTACTTTATGTGACATTTCGAGAAGGAAATACAATGAGCCATTTGTCTTCAAAGAAAAAAAAACGGCGGAGGTCATCAGCGCACTCTTTTGACTGAGTTGTAAATATATCCAATAGCATGTGTTTCAAATTGCCCATTGGTTATGGATTGCTTTACGAGCTGCTTGTTAGTGGCCCAATGGCTTTAGCCTCTGTTGATTTACCCCCAGGGAACCAGGGGTCAATTAGTCGGACACACAGAGGATCCTGTTCTTCTGATGCTTGCTTTTACACTCTGATCTGAGAGCAGTTTTGTAGGAGGACAGCAGGGCTTGCGTTGGAGACACTGCTTCCAGAGCAGCTCTTAGAGTTGGCATTGACTTAGAGTCCATTAACTTTCTTGAATTTTGCTGCTGTTTTAAGAGAGTTTGTCATGACGTTCTTTATGGAAGCCATAAAGAGTTGGATTTTTGGACCACATCGCTGAAACAGTTCTACATTATAGACGAGACACTTGGGTTATAGTTGTCTGCGGATTATCAAACTCAATAATTGTAAGGTAAAAAGTCCAGTTAGTTCTATGGACAAATATCACATATAAATGATGACTGAATTTATATTTTTGAGCAAACTAACGTTATCCCTTTCCGTTTGCCGGAGAAGCCTTTTCTTCGTAGAAGAAAATAAACAAATAAATACATACATAATGAAAAAAGAGATATAAAATGATATTTCACAATTGCGCAATATAAAGTCACAAATTGACAACAGGGAGAAAGAAAAGTCACTTTGTGATAAATCCCAATTATGAAAAAACTAACGGGGCATTTACACAACACCATTTTCAACTAAAAACATGGAAAAATGTTTATGAGTTTTGGCAGTTAATTTACACTTTATAGTTAATTTAGTTTACATTTTGGAGATCTGAAAATGCAAAGTTTTGAAAACAGGTTTCAATTGCAAGTTTTCAACGCCGAAAATGTTATTGCGTTTGTGTAAGCTACCAGAACAGGAACTGTTGAAATCAGTGATGTCATGCTTGTGTGTAATGCCTGGTTCAGATTACACGATTTTAGCCCGATTTGGCACGATCCGTTTGACATAGTCGTTGGGATTCCTAACAACAATGGGCAATATCATCTCGTATAGTGTGTCATAGTGGGCGACAACCTACGTCGCGTCTGCGATGCTTCACGAGACGAGTCACGACATCACGACAAAAAACTAGCATGTTCAATTTTTTTAACGGTCGTCCACAACGGTTCTGTCACATGTATGAGGTTGATCAATAAGAACGCAGAAGCTTTTCCATACACAACTTTCAAAAATGACGAAACGAAAGAGAGACGATGCTACTAACTAAAAGTAAAAATACATAAGAAAACAATATTTTACCTCAAGTTCTCTTTGGAGGATTGTCAGCCCTTACTGTCCTCTTCCAGAACGTGTCCATTGTCGGGTTTTCTTTCTTACCTTTTTTTTTTTTAACACAGGACATTGTTTGTTTACGTTCGTTTCCGGAAGTCACTCGCTAGTTTCGCCTTCTCGATGACATCACGCGCGCCGTTAAAGACTGCACGCGATGACTGGTCAGGAAGCAACGTGTTTTTTTGTTTTGTTTTGTTTTTTTTAAGATCTTCGTACAGACATTTATGTACAGCAAGTCTGACATGTGTCTTGTCCATGACACGACAAGATTTCAAAATTTGACACAGTGACTATAACAGACAAAAAAATTGTGCAATCTAACTAAGCAATGGTATTTTGTGTTCAGTCTATAGGCGCTTCTTGGCCTGGCATGAAAAAAACAGCATTTTTAGTCGTTTACACAGATCCGAGTGAATATTTTGTATGTTTTCGTCGGTACGCAAAAAAAGTAAAAACGTTTCCCTTTTTTGGACATCATGTGAGATATAAAGTTGAAGTTAAAATAGTGCCATTATGAGAAATTGTCACAATTGTAATGACCTTTTTCTGTTTAATTCTGGGACACACACATAACAAGTTGATTTAAAACATTTTGTCCTTTTTTTGACTTCCAAGCTCTCAAAAGTTCCCTCAATGGCTCCTCAGACCCAGAGCCTCAGATGGAAATCTTGCTTTGATTTGGCTCACAAAAAGTGTGTTTATCTGGCTGTGCATTGTGTTATTTTTGCCTTTACAACCTCATCAGTGCTCATTGCACTCACATCTGGCAGTTAATTTGACTTTTACACCTCTGTTTACACGTCATTACTGTCTAACGCAGCCATGGGGGACATTAAAAACTTGTGATGGAAACATTGGAAACATTTTTTTACCCCTACTGTCTAAGCTGCCTCTATACCTGTCTGAATCAAGTATGGATTTTAATGCTATTACTATTTTCTGCTCTTTTAATTGTATGCTCTGTGTACTACAGAAAAAAAAAACAACAACAAAAAAACTACAACCAGGAAATTAATGCTTTAATATGATAGAATTTACTTGTATTAAATTACAGTTGTACTACGGTATGTACAATCACAAAACCTATATCTCAAATTGTTTCTTTGTTGTTGAATCAATGTTTGATTTCAACAGAGCATTTGCAACAAATAATTGGGCATAAATTATTGTGTGGAATAATTTCAAAAAGAAATTCCATAACAGCATGTTTATATTGAAAATAATTGATGTTTTTCTGTTTGCCAACCACATTGGAAATGTAATTTATTGGTCAGGAATACCTGGTAGAAAATGTAAGATTTGCCGATTTATACATCTGTAAAAAAAAATATTGTAAGTTTAACTAAAAAATTAAGTAACCTGGTTGCCTTAAAACTTTAAGTTCATTGAAAGAGTTACTACAATGAAGGAGCTTGATTTAATAACTAGAAACTAAAAATATTATGTTATCTGAACCACATATTTTATCTAAGCTGATTTGCCAGAAGAAAAAATGTTATGATGACAAATCATGATTTTTTTACAGATAATTGATGTTTCAAAACAAACAAAAATAGCATAACTGACTGCAAATGCAGTATTATTGAACTATATTTCCGAGCCATATCCCTGTGTTTGAGACACATTTCCAGAGAATGAAAGTGGGATGAGCTCTGTATAACCTCAAACAACATGATTATGGGCCTTCAGAAGCCACAGACAATAGAATAGACCAAACATCCCAACTCCTATTGTTCTGAGTGTTTATATTGTTTTCATGCCCAAGAGAAGCAATTACTTCAACTAAAGAAAAACTGTTCTTTGGAGATACAGGGAACGAGAGAAAGTATTTTAAACGTCTCAGGAAATCCCCCACTGGAGAGAATAAAATAGTTTTTATTCCAGAAATCTAACAATTATACCAGATTTTCAAGTAATAAACGTGAAGATAAAACTTTCTTTCTTGGAATGGGTCATGTTTATTACTTGGTGCACTTGGTGCATTACTGTAAAAAAATATTGTTGGTTTAACTTAAAAAATTAAGTAACCTGGTTGCCTTAAAAATTTAAGTTATTGAAATGGAAAAATTGAGTTAATACAAAGAAGGAGATTGATTTAATCATCAGAAACGCACAATATTATGTTATCTGAACCACATAAATTATTTAAGTTGATTTGACAAATTAAAAATGTTGTGATTACAAATCATGAATGTATTTTTTTTGTTTTTTTTTTGGATGTAAAATCTGATGTCGAAATAAGCGCAAATGACATTTTCATAGCCTTAGCGTACTGAATTTCTTTTACGCCAAAGCTTTGCGTAAATATTCAGCTTAACATCTCTTTAATTTTCCAGGGAAAAAGAAAGTCATACGGAACTTTTGGAACAGAATTTTCTTTCTTTATTTTATTTTTTTTTTTAGATGAACTATCCCTTTAAGACCTTTGATGTCCTCTGACATCAAGAATTGAATTTACTTCCCTCATTATTGCAAAGCTTTTCGGGGGTCTTATTTCAGTCATAAATCATTATCAGGCTTTCCCAAAAAATCATCATGCCCCCTTCATTGTTCCTCTCCCATGGATTCTTTCAGTTTTCTTCAGGGTAAATCCTATAGACTTAAAAGCCTCTCCAGTGAATTACAAAGACATACCACCAAAAAAAATAAAAAGCATTGACAGGGTCAAAGGAGGAGGCATGTTCCTGGATTGTGCCCTTCTGCATCCAGGATTTTGAGGGATGAAGACTGTTTGGTTAACTTAAGTCTAATGCACACAGTCAGGAAAAAGAAGAAAGATTGGCTTCATAAACCCCATGAAAACAGAACCAGACACGACTGTGAGTGTGTGTGTGCTGAAATGCTTCCTATTTCCTGTTGTACCATCATGTTATAGTTTGTTTGTCATCTGCGAAACGTCTGTAATAAAAATCAGTATGATGAAGAAGAGCAATGGATGCTAATCTAAATGACTTTTATTACAACATCCTGCAGTCCTTTGAGAGCTGTACCATAATCAGACTTAACATTGTTTGTTTACTAGAAAGTATGTATAGTATCTGAACTGAATGTCAGATCAATTGGATACAAACTCAATAAGTTTGTTGACATGCACACACACGCTCACACACACAAATTGCAGTCTTGATCTTGCGGTCTTATGTTGTTCTGTGTTGAATAATGTTTTCAAGCTTCAAAAAGATACTATGAAAGTATCACATAATTCCACATCTTCCGAAGTCACACAATAGCTTTGTGTGAGAAATGTATTCATCGAGCAGATGCTTTTCTCAAAATGAGGATCATCATATTGTCATTTCTCATCAAATGTTCCTGTTAACGATTCACTGGATCAGTGAGTCGATTGAAAATCAAAACTGATTCTTTAAAAAAGATCCAATTGAAAAACAATCAGTTTACGAGGTTCACGACTTTTCTTTAGAGATTATCAATCATGAGGTTAAACATTTTATGGTGCATTTAAAAAGAGTGAAATGCACCTTTTCCCCCAACAGATTTGATTTCTGCTCACTTGAACCTACAAGTCTTGGTCTGGTGCACATTTAAACACGTTGCACGCACAAATTACTCCTATCAAATGGCTTGTTTAGCAGCACACCTTACACATAAAAAACACTCCTCAGCACTGCAACAACTTCATCAGGGTCGCTAGGTTCTTTCATTTACAATAATTGGGGCTCTGAGGGTATTTCGAGTTTATATTTGTAGGGATAATAGCAACGAGTCAACTGCTCGAGGGGAGTCTGTTGTTTTATTGAACGAGGACTAGTTTCCAAATCCCAGTCCTAATCATCAGAACTCAAACAGCAACAGTGGTGAGCTTTAAACGGCAACTTCTTCAACACGTTTATCCAGTTCCATTTAATTGTGCAATTACTTTTCAGTACAATCATTTGGCTCATCTCAAGAGTATTTGTTTCCAAGTTCTGCGGTTGCTCTTGTTAATGTTTGCGACTAGGAGTCGAGCGGGAGAATCCGGTTCCAGATCAGCGTGGAAGAGCAACTTCTCCTGGAGCTAATTACGCAGGGGGGGGGAGGAGGGCAGCTTTCTCATTTATTTGACCCAACATCATGATGCAATTTGGTTTTATCACCGACGGAATACTTATAG
The DNA here is from genome assembly GCA_027497675.1 of Cyprinella lutrensis. Classification (NCBI taxonomy): domain Eukaryota; kingdom Metazoa; phylum Chordata; class Actinopteri; order Cypriniformes; family Leuciscidae; genus Cyprinella; species Cyprinella lutrensis. The sequence goes on from JAOTRC010000012.1 coordinate 28,495,952, forward strand.
AGCGGCTGCGCGATTTCCTGTAACAAACACGTTTGTTGTGCCATTAGAGTGAGTGATTTCACACAGCAGGTTGCCAGTCGTGCACAAGTTCCTCATCACTTGGGGGAAATACGACCGCTAATGGAAATGTTGAGCTAAAAATGCTCAGTCATTCAGCCTTGTTGTGGGTTTATTGCTTTTCCATCTTGTATTTAAGTTACAAATAGGAAGGATGACACGTAACGCAGACGATTTCGTAGAAAGGAAAAGAAAGCTGCGTTTACTTAACCCAGGCATGAAGCGGCTTGAACTGATGACTGATAACGGGCTGTTTATGTTCACATGGACAGATCATGTTTGCTTGGGTCAAAACCGAGCCACCACATCATATCCAAAAGGAGCCAAATTAGCCATATACACAAAATATTGGGATTTATGGTCCTATGAAGAACCTTTAAGGGGGTGTTTGCACGTCTTGGTGTTTTGGCCATTAATTTACGCGACAACAGCGGTTTGGTGCCTGAAAACGCAAACTTTAAAAAAAAAACAAAAAAAACGATACCACTATCGTCTCGGTGTAAACTACAAAACATATGATGTTATGATGTTACAAAACATATAATGTTAAGCTCTTTATCTAAACCTCTCAACATATCCGCGGGACTCGCGCTTCCTCCATGTCTGTAGTTTCTTAACACTTTTTACTCATGTTTGTAGTTCTACCCGAATCCTCATCCAACGCGCGATGGTTTGTGGTGCATCGATCTACACTTCGGATTCTGACCAAATATAGTAGATCATCCGGGTATCTTTGAAACACTCATTTCAACATACTACGATTTGGGACGTACTCATTTTATTTTCGAATACTATTTAGGACGGATAGTATGCGAATTGGGACGCAGCATATATAAACAGTCTGGTATAGTTCGGTCTACAGGCACGTTGTGTTTCTTTACACAGTGACGTCGCCAACTACTGGCCTGGCAGCAGAATACAGCGTCTTTAGTCGTTTTCACGAATCCGTGCGAACGGAGATCATTTTGACAACATTGTCGTCTGTATTCAAATTACTCAAAGGAAAAACTTTTCCATTTTTAGCACGTTGTCGTGTAAACTTACCCTAACGGTTCTTTATTGACATCAATGGTTCCAAGAAGAACCATTAACATCCATGGAACCTTTCCATTTCACAGAAGTTCTTTATAGTGGTAAGTGGTTGTCTGGATTATTAAAATGTTCTACACACGAAGAAGAAAAATTGTTGTTTTAAGAACTGTTCACTGAAAGGTTCTTTGGGAATCAAATATGGTTCTTTGATGTATTGCTATGAAACCGACTTTTGGAATGATACTCCACTTTTTTTGGAAATAGGCTCATTTTACCACTCCCCCAGAGTTAAACAGAAGGGTTTTACCGTTTTCAAATGTATTCAGCGGGTTTTTTATATTTAGAAGAATATCAGTAACCATACAGTTTCTGGTCTCACTGACTTCCATAGTATATAATTTTCCTACTATGGAAGTCAATGAGACCAGAAACTGTCTGGTTACTGATATTCTTCTAAATATCAGAAAATCGTCTG
>JAOTRC010000012.1:28503157-28516213 GCA_027497675.1 Cyprinella lutrensis
CACTGTAAAAATGAATATGCTTTATCTAATCAATAGAATTGTGGCAACAGATTACAAGCAATATTATTAATTAAATTCAACAAATTAGAATTGAGTAGTCAATACCTCACTATAACAGACAGACGTCAAAAATTAATTGACAGATTTACTGAAGCAGAAAACCGTCATTTTAAAACAAACCTAAAATAAACAATGATCACCATAATGATGACTTAAATTTATGTTTTTTTGCTTGTTGTTGTTGTTGTTGTTGTAAGTTTTACTCATTTTAAATGGTTAACTTTTACGGAATTAATTTGATTAATTATTACTCAATTCTAATTTGTTAAATTTAATTAATAATATTGCTTGTAATCTGTTGTCACAGATCATAATCACTTTTACAGTGTAAAACTGTAATATTGTGAAATTTTAAAACACTGTATTAAATGCTGGGTTATTTTAACCCAATTTTGGGTCAAACACAGACAAATCCAGCTGTTGGTTTAAATATAAAAATTGCATTTTTTTTTTTAAATCCAACAATTGGGTTTGTCCATATTTGACCTAACCCAGCATTTAAACAATGCTGGGTTGTTTTAACCCAAATTTGGGTCAAATATGGACAAACCCAAATGTTGGGTTAAAAAATGTACTTTAAAATTTTAACCCAACTTCAACTTTCACTTTCAACTGTACATTTTTCATTTTATTTTTAACCCAACATTTGGGTTTGTCCATATTTGACCCAAATGTTAGGTTGAAACAATGTTGGGTTAGGGTTAGGGTTAGTTGAAACTGAAATGTTGAAACTGTGATGTTAAAGCGAAATTTTCAGCATTATTATTATTATGATCCTTCAGAAATCATTCTGATATGATTTGCTGCTCAAGAAATCCCATTTTTAAACTCATTTTTTAAAACAATGTTTATTTATTTGTTTTCTTTATTACAGATAAACAATAAAATTAAAAAAAAAATGTTTTCAACACACTCTAAAAATGGCTGGGTTGTTTTAACCCAACTTTGTGTGAAATATGGACAAACCCAAACATTGGGTTAAATATTTAAACTAAAAATGTAACCCGATGGCTGGGTTTGTCCATATTTGACCCAACGTTGGGTTAAAACAACCCAGCCGTTTTTAGAGTGTGTTGAAAACAGTTTTTTATTTTATTGTTTACCTGTAATTAAAAAAAACCCGAATAAACACTGTATTAAAAAATGAGTGGACTGTATCCAGATCTCTCGCTCAAGCCAAATCCCAGAGAAACTGTGTCTTCTTTGTCCGTATCCTAAGAAAAAGGTTTCCCTGGGCCTTCGGTTTCGGTAACTAATGAAAGCTCGGCTCTGGAAGGAGCGCTGATCTTTTATACTCCTCCAGAAGCGACTTGCACGTCTCACCTGATCCAGAAATCCAACTGTGGCCCGAACAGAAACTGCCGAGCTGGTCTGGGATCAGCGTGGCCACTGTGAAACAGACATCTGCCCAGAGACAGCGGCTCCGACCTCCTGCCTCGTGTCCTGTGAACATTGTTAAAAGCTCAGCGCTCCTTCTCTATTCTCATTGAGAGAGACCAAAGAGTGTTTATTCAAAGAGTCATTTCAACCCACCGGCCCCCTGGTGCCTGGCTTTTTCATGGTAAAACTTTCAAATTGTAATCTCAGGAGAACCAAGCACACATATTTGTTCATGCCTGATCTCCCACATAATCGAATGACACCAGATGGCAAGCCGAAGGACGTGCCAGTGGACCTATAAAAGACGGGAATAAAATGCCATCATAAGAATACCCAAGAGTAATTTTACGAGCCTCTAAAAATACTTAACCCTCAGAAGGTTTCAGATTTTCAGGCCCGAAGCAATTCATCCAACCTCTACCGAAACTTTTAAATCAGTAACAAAGCTTTTCTCTGTGTAAAACGTTTAAAAAAAACGCGACCACAGAGGTTAAAACCTCACTTACATTTTCTATGACACCATCAGATCCCCAAATATGACTGGAAAGAAACGAAAACGAAGGAGTAGATATAAGTTTTGCTGATGATTTAGGTCGATTTGTATATGCATAACTGCATGTGCCACAAATAAGCATGGTTTCATATCGCAATATCTCACTCAACTCGGAACAATCCTCACTCTGAGTCCTTCCAAGTGCTGGAATTCGTACACTAGCTGGCGGTTGAGACGTGACCCCGCAGTTAAAGTGTAATTCAGGCAGCTGTGGGAGTCTGCATGAGAAATAACAGTGCGTCTCTGGCGACTAACTAACTATGAAAGTGTGGAGACATTCCTGGTTAGTGTGAGTGACCATGGAGTCGCCACAGTGGCGTGCATGTAGACACACACACAGTTCCATTCATGATTGATTGGTGTAAATATAGAATGGCCATAGTATAGCACTGACAGACACACACACAGGCTCTGTTCCAAACCCCACTGAGCTCCCTTGCTGGACACTGCCCATAGACGGCTTCCTAACTGAAATGGACCCTCATTAGTGATTGATTTGAAATGTGCTCTACTTAGGCGACGGTATACAAAGTGGATGAGAGACAGGATTACAATTTGAAATGTTGATAAATTGACTGTAAAAATGAATACGACTGAATATGTTAAATCTAATTCGATAAATGAGGCAGCAGATTACAATTAATATTATTAGTTAAATGTAACTATTTAGAATTGAATAATAAGTAACCAAATAAATTCCTTAAAAGTTAACCACTTGAAATAAGTCAAATTTACACATTTTTCTAAACAAAAATATCAGAATGACAGACTGACGTCAAAGATAAACTCTTTGACGATAAACTCTAGATAAACTCTAATTTTTAAGTCACCATTGTGCAGATCAGTGTGTGTTTTAGTTGGGCTCTTGACCCTTAAATCGTTAACTTTAGATGTGTATTGGCTGTTATACGTGAATTATTTTTTCATTTGCTTTTTTTATGTTTAATTATATCACAATCATTTGACCTGAATCACTGAACTCATAGAGCACAGTTTAATAAAGGTTTGATTTATTAATTATAGCAGCTCTGGCCTTGTTAGCATCATATGTTTAGCGTTTTCAATGAAACCAAATGATCAAGACAATATAAAGATTATGTAACTTCAGAAATTATTTTATCTCTGATTAAACTAAAATGATATGCATTTAATATTTAAGCTATTATTTATTGGTAGTAAATTAGTATTACATTTATTTGTATTCAAGTTCTTAAATGTAAAATACATTTTTATTTAATGAAATGTAAGGAAAAAAATACTTAAATTAATAAATAGGCCTATATTTTTTAATTAATTCAATTTAATGATTTAGAAACACCTGTAGCAAATGATGACTTAAAATACTCCCTGTGTAGGCAGCTTACAAAGTTTATTCAATTATAATTAGAGCTATTAAGTTATTATTCCATTTATTTGTGCTAAATGTTTTCACTTATAAATTATTTTCTAATTAATTAAATTCACTTAAAAAAAGACCTGTAGCAAATGATGACTTAAAATACTCCCTCTGTAGGCAGCTTACAAAATTGATTAAATTAAAATGATATTTATTAAATGTATTAAATTGTTATTTTTACATTTATTTAAATGTATTAAATACAACAATAATCAACAATTACTTGAATTAATTAAATTTAAGAAATATGAAAAGACCTGTAACATATTTATAATAAATATAAAATTATAGCCTCATTTAAAATAATAAATTTATTTGTATCAAATGAGTTAACATTTATTTGTATTCAATTAATGAAATGCAAAATATATTTAATATGAATTAAATTTAAGAATATTAAACAGCTTGTATAGTGTTATAGTGAATGGACAAACCCGTCAGTATTTACATTAGGGCACTTCTATCACTCACTGCACACAATGAGTTTTGTTGCAAAAAATACTAGATCTGTCTATTAGTGTGTTTAAGCCTTTGTTGCGGAGACATTACAGTAACGAGAAGAATACGCCTAGTGTATTCAGCGCTGGACAAATATAAACTCTCTCATCTGTCATGTGTTGCAGAACCATGTCAGCTCTATTTCCAAGCATTAGTCACTGTCTCTGTTTCAACCTGTAGTGTGTGTGTGTGTGTGTGTGTGTGTGTGTGTGTGTGTTATTCTCTAGATGAGAATCTAAAAGCATGTCACTTTGCTAAGAACGCATCACTGAGGAACATCACTGACAGTGAGATTGAAGAGAAGGATGTTCTGTTGCATAGATTTGGTTTATACAAATGCAAGACAAATATGATTGTTTCATTATTGTTATTATTTACATTTTTAATAAATATGATAAATATTTTTAATAAATATTGTATATTTTATATTTAATTCAAGAAAATATTTTTTTTTTTCCAAAACATAGCTTAAGTGAAACTTCTTCTTATTTATGATTTATGATTTCTCAGCTAAGATGCCCTGAAGGTCATGCAAGACCAATATTTATTTATTTATTTATTTATTTATTTATTTTAAGTAAAGCTGTAGTTAATCCATTATTATGCATGCCTTTTTTCTTTTCTTTTCTTTTCTTTTTTTTTTGTGCATTTTTCTTTATTTTGTATTACACCTCCTATAGGTTACAGCATGTCTGGATTTTTGGTGATTTTATTCATTTTATAAAATAAATTATTTTTATGTAATATAATAAAGTTAAAAGCTTTAACTTTCAAAGATCAAACATAACGGGAAAGAACAGTCTAATTAGCTGAAACCTGGATGAGACGAATGCATGCATGAATGCATAAATACTCAAATAGACAGAGAATTCCTGGAATGTCAAGTGCACAATGAGTAACATTTAAAGTGTGTGTAGTGCTGCTCTGATGCTGCTAAATTTGACTTGGCCTCTGGTTTTATGAACTGACTGAGTGGTTTCAACCAAGCTTGAAAATGATTGGAAGTGACTCCATGTGAACAGAGCTGTTATTGGCTATATAAATGATGTCGCCTTGAGAGGGCAGATCTGAGTGAGACTGCTGACAAAAAACCACATCCTTGTTGAGATTACCATGATTATGCATTTGTTTGTTGATGTGAGTGAAGGACTATACTGGAATATAAACAGTCATTACTGCATCTATCTATCCACTCATACATCCATCTACCTATATCCATAAATTTATGCATAAATCAATCTCACTTTTAAAAAAAGTATTTTCATAATTTGTAATCACAACATTATTTCTTTTGTCAAATCAACTTAAATAATCTATCAACTCATCTATCTATCTATCTATCTATCTATCTATCTATCTATCTATCTATCTATCTATCTATCTATCTATCTATCTATCTATTCATACATCCATATCTACCTATCTATCCATAAATTTATCCATAAATCAGTCTGACCATCCATCCATCCATCTATCTATCTATATACATCCATATCTACCTATCTATCCATAAATCAGTCCATCCATCCATCCATCCATCCATCCATCCATCTATATATACCTATCTATCCATAAATTTATCCATAAATCAGTCTGTCCATCCATCCATCCATCCATCCATCCATCCATCCATGGCAGCATCTCCCCTTTAGCCTATCCAATTAGATTAAGTTTAAGGTTTCAGTTTTGTCCAAATATCTCAGTTGTCTTCATCTGTTCGTTCCAAACGAGTTTTAAATTACGAAAGAGAGTCGACTCAATCAGGTTCACATAAACTATCGTCATTACAGCTATTAAAAAACGTGCTAGTAATGGATCTCCCGCGTGATCATTTAAATTATTTAGCGTTTAGATTGGTGGAGTTTAATGCAGGGGGACTTTCTAAGGGAGAACAGCGCGTTTGATTTGATACCCACCCTGACAGATATATCACTCGTAAGAGGAATAACCTTTGGCTTTTAGAGAATTAAAGCAAATCTGAGACCGTCTGCAAAATCGGTGCAAGGTGCCGCCAAGAATGCACAATAAAAACAGTCGACTCGGCTGGAATAAGCGAACTGAAATTACCTCTCGGGGATTATTGCTATATTACGCAATAATAATAATAATAATAATAATAACAATAATAATGCATTTGTTGTTATAGTGGTAGGTTTACACATGGTGTCCGTGTTTATGTTTTGGAAAGCGGAGTGAGTCTCTAACTTATTATGAACACTAAAGAGAGTTTGTTCACTCTGCCAATGTTTTTTTTTCGGTTTGGGAAAGTACTGGTTCATTTTCTTGACGTCACCGCTTGGCCTTGCAGCTATGCTCAGGACTACATATTTTGAAGACAATTGGTTAAGTGGAGTTAAACTGTTGCCTTTTCCTGCTCGAGGTACCTTCTCTTTTGATCCCACCGTCTCTGGCGCCTTCCAAAACGCAGCTCGTCTGGCTCTCTAAATGAGAGAGAAGAAAACTCTGCTCGCTTCTCAGCTGAGTCTTTTGTAACCTTAAAAGCCCGTGACATGCCTTAAATTGCCTAAGTATTGTGTAACTTACAGCCCTTTCGAATCAATTTCTGCCTTGACAAAAGCTTTTCTCAATAAAGCAACCATGAAAAGTTTCCATATAGGCCTACTTTATATGCTTAAATTCAAGAATAAAACTTTATATAGCCTTTTTTATGTTTTATAAAACAAACTACTAGCCTATTGCTTTTATGATTTTACCCAAGTAGCCTTTTAAAAAAAATGCTGGGTTGTTTCAACCCATGTTTGGGTCACATATTGCCAAACCCAACCGGGTTTAAACAAATAGGCTAATAATAATAATAAATAAATAAATAAACCAACTGTTGGGTTTAACATTTTTAAAAACATTTTGGGGTTTGTCCATGTGACCCAAACATGGGTTGAAACAACAGCGTGCCAAATTGGTAAATGTTGCATTTTCAGCTATTTTTGCCCTAACGATCCTCATAATTAAATTTTATAGTCGCTTTTAAATTTATCCCACACAAAACAAAAAAAAAGTCTAAATGAAAACGGTTAAAAAAATGACAAAAATGATATCGCCTAATGTAGGCTATATGTTTATATTTATATGTTTATATGCCATATGCTGTTTATTTAAACCATGTTTGGGTCAAATATGGACAATATATATATAAATATATATTTAATGTTTTTAATTCAGTTTTAAACCAGGTTTGTCCATGTGACCAAACATGGGTTAAATCAACCCAGTGTTTTTAAAAGTTCTACATACTGTATTGGCAATATTAACATGTTATTTAATTATTTACCCAGGTGTTTTGTTACCTTCCAATACTCTATTAAAAACAAAATTTAGGCAACTATATTTCCGAGTGACTTTACAAACAAGACAGTCCGGTTTCCTCGTTTACCGTGTATTCATTTGACCACAGTTTTGGTGTGGAGTAATTCCATTGTGCCTTTTCAATGACTTCTCAACAGTCGGATACAGATACTTTGAGAGCTTCCCCACTGTTTAATTGGGCTAAAATTGGTCTACTTTGTGCTCCAAAGAGTCAAGAGCCCCGAGGCCATCTATACATCATCTCAGCAAGACATCCGCGATTAAGTACTCATTTTTCTCAATATCCCCTTGATGTCTTGGTGTCAACTTGACCACATGACTTCTAAGGGTTTTATTTTGATTGGTCCGAGCGTGCCCCAGGGGACCGTTCTGACCAATCAAATCGAGGTGTTTGTAATCGAGCGCACGCTGGTTGGCTGTCCGCACTTTGCGAGCTATTATAAGTGCACTGAAGCAGCGCGCGACAGACTGCTGGAAGTTGTTGAGACGAGACTGTATATGAATAAACTTGCGGCGGATGGTTTACGATGAGTTCTCCTAAGGGGCCCGTTGAAGCGACAGCTCAGGAAAAATCGGACTCGGACAGCGAGGAAAGTCAAAAGCCGAAAGATATGACCACTGACACGGGACATAAAGTGAAGAAGACTTACCTCCCGTTCAGTGTTGAATCCCTGATGGCCAAATCGAGCTGCCAGGTCGCGTGCTCTCCGGCTCTCCAGCACCAGAGACTGGGATTGGGACAGGACTTAGTACGGACTTACTTTGTAGAGAAAACCAAAGTTTCTGTGGACACTTTGTCAAGCGTTTCGGACAGTGAAGATTTAAGCGATAAGGAACAGAGCACTTGGCCAAACTCTTCGTCTTTCACATCTCCTCCTCGTAAGTATTTCAAACATTTACTTACAGTTAGTTAGTTACACTTTCATCTCTGAGTTTGCTCATTATAATATTTTTTTCTTTCATAACAGTGTAAATATAGTAGCCTTGCTAACATTCTGATGCATATTTAGAATTTAATTAGATACATAGGCTAATGATAATGATCATTAGAATTTATTTATTTTTACCTTTACCTTTCTTATTATTGACAGCTTTAGCCAACATTTACTTTTAATATAAACTATTTAGGCAACAATAATCGTTTAAAAAACATTTTATTATAAATAGCCTAATTATTTATTTTGTGAAAATATTAAATAGGCTAATATTACTGTTATAAACATAAAATGACAATAAAGTTGGCTGTTTTGAAAATAGCTTGCAACTGCAAGGCTGCGAATGAAGGATAAAGTTTGGATTATTCAGATGTAGTTTTATGAAAAGAAAGTAAGAAAGAAAGAGAAATGTTTAAAAATGATATTTTAAAAAATTAAATTTAGACATTTTAAACATTTTTCCTTATAGGCCTATACCAATAGATAGGCTATAGGCCTTACATTGATAACATTAGTCTAACAACAACAATATGTAGCTATATTACATTTTAGACGTGTAATATAGGCTAGCCTAAATAATTAGTAAAATTAATCATTTTAAAAATGACAAATGATCGGCGTTCAATGTCATTCTGTTTGCCATCAAAATAAAAATAATTTTAACATGCAAAAAAAAAAGAAGGAAAAGGGGGGCATTATTAGAAAATTTGCAAACACACAAAAAGGAAATGTCGGTGAATTTTGAAAAAAAGGCCTATTCTAAATAAATAAATAAATAAATAAATAAAACGGGAGTCAAAATTCACGATGAAGTTATTTGGAGACATGGGGAGAGACTAGTCTTACAAGTTAGTCATCCAATTTTTTTTCTTCAAGACTGTTCATAACTTTTTAAAGTTAGTTAGGCTACATAAAAACGTTGGCTACATTGGTCTAATTTGATACTGAACAGTAGCCTATCTAACTGCTAGTTGGTCAAACTAGTTCTTAAGACACTGTCTTAACATAATAGCTATGTTTATACACCTGGCCCCAGACCTAGAGAAGTAGCTAACGGTTTGTTCCCGCCGGTGTCCCGCAGGTCTCCCGAGCCCGCCGCCGTGCCCGTTACGCAAGCACAAGACGAACCGGAAGCCCCGCACACCCTTCAGCACCGCACAGCTGCTCTCCCTCGAGCGCAAGTTCAGGCAGAAACAGTACCTCTCCATCGCCGAACGGGCCGAGTTCTCCAACTCCCTCAACCTCACCGAGACTCAGGTCAAGATCTGGTTCCAGAACCGGAGGGCGAAGGCCAAGAGACTCCAGGAGGCCGAGCTGGAAAAGTTCAAATGCGCCTCCAAACCGCTCCTGTCCCCGTTCGCGCTGCCCTTTCCTCTGGGATCTCCATCATCTCTGTACGGACCTCCAGCATCCTTCCCACGGCCCGTCCCGATGCCAGGACTATTTAACGGACCCGTGTCCTATGGGATGTATTATTTGTCATAAAAAACAACAACTTTTTTTCTACCTGAAGCGGCTTCTTCCACTCTGAGAGACTTTGAGCAAATTATTAAACTTTACACACGCAGAATGACAGGGAAAATTACAATAACAGCTTGTGGTCACATTACAAGATTGTTCTTGTTAATTGCACAACTAAGTGTTGAATAATACTCACGAACAACATGTAGCCCAGCTAATTATATTTTCAGAGGAACCGCATCTAATTGCTCATGGTTATTAATTAGGCCTATATAGCACCAATTATGTCAATGTTAACCCAGTCCCCTGCAGCCACACGAGATGATGGAAGTATAAGCTGCTGTATATGTTTTATTCTTCGTGTTGTAGGCCCCTATTCTGACGTGCTCTTGTAGAGCAGCTGTAGATGTGTAACTCTTTTAAGATCGTCTGACACGGATGATATCCGTCAGAAGAAGTACTTATTGGCCTTATGTTGGAAGTGCCTTGAAAGACCAAATATTTATTAGTCTAAAATAAAATAAAAAATATTCTTTCTTAAATTTAACCGTTTCCATTTTGTTTTGTCGTCTTATTTCTGAACGTGATTAGGCCTGGCACTGATAGGCCTAGCCTACATAATTTTCTTATTTCTTATAATTCGATTACATTTATTTATCCTAATTCGAGTCCGTTTAAAATAGACTACTTGTTTAAATGGTCGTATTTTGCCATATTTATGAAACATAATCAAACGTTGATGTAAAAACAACCATCAACATGCTCCGGAGTCCGAACAACCGAGAGACAAATTTCCTGTCTATCTGTCGACTTTAAATTTTCAAACTTCAAGTTTTGAAACTTTTTCTTTCTTAAAGTTTCACAAAAACAAGTTTGTTGACAATCTTTGCTTTTTGGTATAATAATAATAATGAGTTTCCATTTCAATTAGGCTAATTTGTATTCTTGCGTCCTGTTTGCTTCACTTCCAAATTCATCCATTTAGTTAGTCAAACAATTTTTCATCATTTGTTGATATAGCAAGAGGTGATCCACTCAAGTTAGTCATTCACCTATAATTTAAGCTTAACTGTTTAAATTAAGTTAGGCCTATTTTAATTAAAATTACGTGTCACCATTTACATTCTTACCACAAGTATTTGATGAATAATAACGAAATAACATCCAAATATGTAATTATTTTGTGGAAATTTTGCAGAACCTTTAATTTTTTTTTTTTTATTATTAATTTATTTTTATTTCTGAGGATCGTTTGCGGAAAACTCCATCCTCTGGCACGTGTCCTTTGGCTAGTGTCCAGTAGATGGCGCCATCGGAAACAGTCATTACAATCTGTTTGAACGATAGCAGTAGACACTTTATTATCGGTTGACACATTATTCAGATATGTGTAAACTTATAATTTAATGTAAAAAAAGGTGCTGCCTTCAATTTTTAAGTAGGCCTACAATCAACTTGGCTGTTTAAGTCAATTCAACATAAATTACATTCAACCGACTTAAAACCTAAACCAAGGGTTAGGCTAAATCTCTTATATAACTTATAAAAATAGTAGAAAATTGCTTAACTTATTTTGATGAGTTAAGGCAATGTTAAAACATGTTGTCATAACTTATAAAACTCATGATTCATTGTAATTTTTTTAAGTTGTTGCCTTCAATTTTTAAGTAGGCTACAATCAACTTAGATGTTCAAGTCATTTCAACTTAAATTACATTCAACTGACTTAAAACCTAAACCATGAGTTAAATCTCTTGTATACCTTATAAAAAAGTAGAACATTGCTTAACTTATTTTGATTAGTTAAAACAATATGTTGTCATAACTTATTGATCATGCCAGTTTTTTTTACCAGTTGTAAAAGTAGCTATCCCTTTCTTTTTCATCGAGTAACACAAATAGAAAAAGTCTTCATCCTTAACAAGATTTTTGCAGTGCAATATTTCTCAATCACACAAACGTATGACTCCAGTTAAACTACAGTAACACCTGCAGCGACATCAATTTTCAATCCTCAAATAGCCAGATTTTTTATTATCCGCTCCTAAATTTATTCCAAAGTGATATTGTTCAGTTGTTAGTTCATTGTCCGTGTCCTCTGTACAGATTGTTCCAAGATACACAGATTGCAAGCTTGACTGATTTTATTCTTGCTTGCAAAAAGTTATTAATCATTGCTTTTTGTTGCAATTATTAATCGTTTGTTACATTTGATCTTTTAGCCTAGCTATAGTATTGAATACAGTCACACAGGTTACAGAAAGGCAGACTGAATGTGAACATGTGTTTGTTTGCTCAGTTATTGGACTTACAGCACTTAGCCTCCACAGCTTCAGAATGCAGTTCCAGCAGGCCGCCATGCTGATACATGCTTGAGTGGATGAAGGGAGGACCTGCGGAGAGAACGTAACTAAAAAAATGCATTCGAAAAGGTTCCGTATATCTGTTTTTACGGGTCGTGATGATGTCTGGCCTCACCAATGATTAAACCCTGCTTGAGTTTGATGGCTACACACAGTTGGAGACGTGTGGTAGACATGTCTGGACTGATGGAGTGCAGGGATTCCCAAGCCCTTTGGAAACACAGGTTACAACGCAACGCCGTTGCCCTGAAAAGCGAGCAAGATCTGGAACAGACAAAAAGAGAGAAGGAAAAAATATCTATTATTGATTATCATTAATGACACTGATATGCAGTGTTGGGGAAAGTTACTTTGAAAAGTTGGCTATTGCTTTACAATGTTGCGTTACTCCCTTAAAACATTAGGCCTAGGCTACTTAGTTACTTTTTATGGAAAGTAATGCGTTGCGTAGGCCTACGGTAGAGAGAAAAAAATATCCACTTGTAACACGACAGTCGCGTGTTGCAGAGCCGGCTTCAGACCGTTTTTAGCAGGGGGGCATTTATTTTCAATGGGTGGGCACTATATGGGGACTTTTTTCGGATATCAGATATCCTATATTTATTATTCCTACTGCCTTTTCTGTTAGTTATTACCATGAAGTAATGCAACCCATAAACACAACCATTACACATTGCAAGATGAGCGACTCTTAAGAAATTTGATTAATTAAGGGTTAAAGAGGCTTTTTTTTAAAAAATGCGAGACCGACTCTGACCACAGCTTTATAATAGCAAGCTAACGAGCACACGTCTCTCACTGACAGAATAGTCGTTTTAAATGCTATCTCAATGGCGGAAGAGAGAGAGAGAGAAAAAAAGCTAAGTAACTCATCTTTATTCTGCTTTGTTCTAACATAAGCATTTAAATTCGTAGCCTACTATTAAAAAAGCATCATGTAGTTACCTTTATCAAAACAAATAAAAACACCCACAACATACACAGATATTATTCTACAATTTCCATTTACAAGAAAATATAGGCTTAAACACCTGTTTCTCCACGGCGGGAGTGAGTGACATTTCAGGACAATGGGCAGCGCAAAAA
>JAOTRC010000012.1:28553917-28569984 GCA_027497675.1 Cyprinella lutrensis
TTGTTAACTCTACAATAAGTAAATCCACTTCACCAGCTAATTACTCCTCGACAGCGATGCCATAGAGATATACAGAGCGACCGCAAAAACGGAAGTTCAAACAAAGACTATTCTAAAGATGACGGCGCCCTTGTTTTTCTGGTACATAAGGACGGTCTATAGGGTTAATGTGTGCTACAGGAAAATGTTGCATGTTGTCTGTCTGAGGACTGCTGTTCTCAACCCTGCCTGTGTGCTCTAGCGCCCCCTGGTGAACGGGATGATAAAGGGGTACAGGTGGAGGCACAGGACCTCGGGTACGAAACAAGTGGAAGGAGTGAGACGGAGGTGGAGGGCAGTAGCACAGGTAGACAGGGGGAAAACACTTTGTTTTAATAAGACTGCATGTCAGGGTTTCTGCATGGAAAGGCAATTTCAGTATTAAACAAAATCTTATCTAAAACAAAAGATTATCTCTATTGATAATCCATGGTTTGCAAACTGTTACTGACTGCATGCTCACAATAAACAATGGTGATCACTTTTCGAGATTTTATAAAGGGTAAGTTCACCCAAATCTGAAAATAATATAATTACTGGTTAACACTTTAAAATGAGGTTCTGTTTGTCAACTTCATTAGTTAACATGAACTAACAATGAAAAACATTCGGTCATGTACTAAAACATTATTAAAATCAAAAGATATATCTGTAAATATTATTTAATGGACCTGAGAAAGCATGAAATTACAAAGTTGTATTTTTACTAAAGTTAATAAAAACTGCAATAGATATATTGTTCATTGTTAGTTAATGTTAGTTGATGCATTAAATAATTGGACCTTATTGTAAAGTTTTCCCCTTATTTACTCACTTCTAATATCGTTCCAATCCAAACCATGGCTTTCTTTACTCTGTAACACAAGGCTTTATCAGAATGAGTGCTGTTTTTTTTTCCTATGGGTAAATGTCACGAGGGTGAGTAAACAATGACAGAATAAATCTTTTTCAGTGCACTTTTCTTTAAACCTTGGTTAAAAGTTTGTCAGCATGTATGTGTGTTCTTTAACATGGTTTGCAGAAGGTTTGCATCACTTCCTCCGCATGACCAAACCATGTCACTTATCCCTGTTTTAATAATATAACTAATATGGCTTCTTTCTCTGAGAACTGCAACCTCCTTCCAGCATAGTTCAGATTGCTGTTATTAATGCAAGTCTATTTTTCTTTGTGTGTGTGCCGTCTGCGTGTTTGATGTCACCATCAGATGTGGACGGTGTTTTGCGGTTGGTTCCTTCTCTGTCTCCTGTCCTCACGGGCACTCGGGACCGATTTTCTCCTGACGTTACTGCATCCAGCCCCTCGTACCCCAGTTCTCCTGGCCTGAGCTCACCTCGACCCTCCGACTATCATGCCGACCCCACCATGCACATCCAGCAGCTCAGGTCACAGATCGAAGGACAACACAAAGTCATCCAGAACCTCCAGAGACAGCTGCGTAAGAAGTCTTTGTCATCGGAGCTCCTGAGTGTGACCTCTGACCCCACAGCAGGTGAAGAAGATGAGGATGCGAAGACTATGAAGGCTCAAATCACCCAACTGAACACTGAGCTGGAGAAAGAGAAAAGCCTGAACAGATCCAGTCAACCAGGCTCTCCGTCCAGGTAGCCTTTTGCTTATTTATTTTTCATCTTGTGGTTTATTTATTGGTAACACTTTACAATATGTTAACATTTGTTAATGCATTAACTTACATTAAAGGGATATTTCGCCCAAAAATTAAAATTGTCATCATTTGCTCAACGTCTTGTTGTTCCAAACCCATACATTTACATTTAGTCGCACCATGCAACTACAAACAAATACAAACAAAACCCAACGTAAAAGCAGGTCTGTTCCTCTCTCGATCATCCACGTCGTCGCGCCCCTTTTTTGCTTGGCTGTGCGATTTAATCGAAATCGTAATAAAATTGCAATGGGAGCATATGCAATTTCTAAACCACAGAAAGCATTATTTTATTTTCACCAGCGCCATTGGGGCCATTTACATGTTTTGTGTTTTGCGCTTAAGTTCGATATTTTAAATATAGACACCACAAGCATGCCTCCAAGCGGTGCGTGGCTCATGTGGTGCGGCACACTCTTTTTTTCCAGGCACATTTACACTTATCAAACGCCAATTATTTTGATTCCATTAAGAGAAACAACACATAGAGATGCTATAAGCTTGGAATAACTGGTAATCATCACTGTTTTTATGTTAATGTTTACTAACTGTTGTAAGAGTGTGCAATCTGTATTCATCAAAAAATCTTGATAGATTAAACTGCTTGATTCAAAATAGGACTGTGCGATATAGACACAAAATACTAAGTCCAACAGTATTAATTTAGGTTTTTTATGCACATATGAACACACATGCATAGAGCGAATCATTGTTTAGATGTAAATAAAAGGTTAAATTAAACCTGTTCATTTATATAAAGCAATTGTACGTCCTCTCCAGACTTGGTTTAAACCGCTTGATTCATACTACTTAATTTTATGTTGCCTTTTTGAATCTTCAGTGGTTGGTTACCTGGACATTTAATGAAGGAAAATAAACTTTTCAGGTTTCATTAAAAATATCTTAGTTTGTATTTCTAATAGGTTAAAACGACATGAGACTGAGTAAAGGATGACAGAATTTAGATTTTTGGGCGAACAATGCCTTAACAAACAGTGTTGCAGTTTTTTTAATTTTTAATTAACATGAACTAATAATTCATATTTTTATTTCTATTAACTAATGTTAGCTCAGTTCCATTAATTAATATGAACAAATACAACTTTTGATTTTAATAATATATTAATAAATGTATCAAGTTACTGAGATAAATCCTTAAGAATTATTTTTTATTCACTCAAGTCATGTTAACTCATATAGTTAACTATTTTTAACAAATGAAA
The DNA here is from genome assembly GCA_027497675.1 of Cyprinella lutrensis. Taxonomy (NCBI): domain Eukaryota; kingdom Metazoa; phylum Chordata; class Actinopteri; order Cypriniformes; family Leuciscidae; genus Cyprinella; species Cyprinella lutrensis. The sequence goes on from JAOTRC010000012.1 coordinate 28,556,846, forward strand.
CCTTATTGTAAAGTGTGTTACCTATTTGTCAAATGTCATCCTCTCTCTCTCTGCAGAATTGAGTCTCTGGTCCAGTCTCAGGCCCGGGAGTTGTGTGAGCTGCGGGAACAGATCCGTGTGTCTCGTGGTTTGGGTGTGGAACAGCGTAAACAGCTGCTGGAGCTCAGGGGGGCTCTAGAGGAGTTACTCCAACCCAGTGAGATGCACTCTGATCAGGGTCTCCAGCTCCGAGAGCAGCTGGACCGCAGTCTGGGCCTGCTGGAGAAACTGGAGCAGGGTAAGTATACACAAACACACAGAGAAACTAGGGCTGGGGATCATGCACCTCATGATCCGATTCCATATCTTGACTTTTAATATAAAGAAAATGATATAATTGAATAAAAATTCAAAAAAAAATTTTTAAATAACTATTTACTTATAATAAAAACAATTGTATATTAGGAATTATTAACTGACTAAATATAGTTTTGAAACATACAAGCAAATGTAAGTAATGGCAACAAAAGGTTTTCCAGACAGGTGTAGTGTGGGATTTAAAAACCCCCAAAACAAAACAAAAAAAACAGTTTTGCTACATGTTATAAAAGAAAAGAAAATTAAACTGAAATAAAAGAAAATTAAAATATAAAGCAGGATTTCTGATTTACATTCGATTTAACTTTACTAAAATAACTGAAACACTTTTATATGTTTTCTGTTTTCCTTTAGTTTCTACAGGAGGTCCTGGTATGGATAATGAGGAGGGAGCGGAGTCAGAAATGAAGCTCAGGTGAGAACCGCTTTCAGCTTTATATATGCTAAGAACGATGCCCTGTGATCTAACAAATACTAAAATCTCAAGGAGGAATCACAATGAGCTTTGTTTGCCAAGTGTGTGCAAACATACAAGGGTTATGTAATGATAAATGAAAACCGTATTAGTATGCATATGCTTGCGCTGTAGTTTTCACTTGAGTCTGTAGCTACTATTACCCAATAATCCAGCTTGTGTTTGATGCTGTAGTCTTTGGCTTCCTCCTGACAGTGATTGTGAGTATGTGTGGGAGGAGCTGCAGTACCTGCGCTCTCAGCTAGAGGGCGACAGAGAACAGCAGCAGCTACAGATGGTTTATTTGTGCAGACAGAACCAGAATCTTGCCATTAGCACACAACATTACATTAACTTGTGAGTGCTACCTGCTGTGGCCGTGTGCAGTGTGTGTGATCTCTGGAGTGAAACCTTTCTTGGAGTAATTGGAGATTTTTTTTCTGTATTTTCTCTTTGGGTGGCGGTCTTCTTATCCAGATTTAGGCTTCATCCCAATTCATATAATATTGTTCAATATTCATATAATACTGTATAGTTTACAAGTTTATGATCAATCTGTCCCAAATTACACTACCTTTTAAAACGAATGGTTTTACTCAGCAAGGATGCATTCAATTTGATCAAAATAACTGAGACCTTTATAAAGTCATTTCTATTTCAAATAAATGCTGTTCTTTTACAATTTCTATTCATCAAAAGATTCCTGAATAAAAAACAGTATCCACAAAAATATGAAGCAGCACAACTGTTTTCAACATTGATAATAATCGGAAATGTTTCAAATGAGTTCTGAAGACTGGAGTAATGATGGTGAAAATTCAACTTTGATCACAGGAATAAAATACATTTTAAAATATATTCACATAGAAAACCGTTATTATAAATTGTAATAATATTTCAGTTTTTACTGTCTTTTTGATCAAATAAGACTTTTTTCAAAAACATGAAACCCTAAACTTTTGAAGGGTAGTGTTTATTTTTTATTTTTTAAAATTTGAAGTATGTTATTTGGACTAGTTGCTGCAACAGCAGGTTTTAAATAAACCTAAAACTGAAATAAATTTTAAGGTAATTTTCACTCATGTACATTATGCCACAAAGTTAATGCATATAGTAAGTAAAAGTATTGTATTTGAGATTAAGCCTCACTCTTTTACAGCTTTATTACCTCTTGTGTGGTATTGTTGTTGTCATTAGTGGTTGGTTTTGCCGTGTCCCTCTTTTTTTCTTTTTTTTAGACAGTTTTGTTCTGTCAGTAATTATTTGTGTGTCTTACAGGCTCTCTGCAAAACTACAGGAGAAAGACCAGCTCATTCAAGCTCTGCAACATCAACTGCGAATGCAAGTTCAGAGAATGCATCAGTGCTCAGACTCCGACATGAGCGACAGGCTGTCCAATGATGGCAGCACATCCTTCCAGGACAGCCCCTCTGCTCAGCGCAGGCAGACCCCCAACAGACTTCACACAGGTAACACTCACCAGATCAGGTATAAAGGCATTTCATTTGTTTGCAAATGCACCTGATTACATCTCAACTAACATCAGAGTTGGCATTTCAGCACTTTCAGCGTTCGTTGCATTTTTGAGAAACAAATAGAAAAGGAACAAACGTTTGTAATCCTCACACAAAGAAATCCATCTTTTAGATGTGAGATCCATTAGAAAACTCCACTTGCTTCATTATGCTGCGTTTTCATGCAGGGCTTTTCTTTTTCAAATCCATGTTTTATTAGGCTATTGATTTAACTTTTATCGAGCTATCATGTTTATTTTTCCAACCCACTGCTCACAATTGAAATCTGAACTCAGAAATAGCAGCTTGTTCAGCAGACTTCCTGTTTAAGACAAATTGTATTATACACCTTCTGTGCAGTAGCTCACTCTGTGTCCTCCGCTATATCAAACTACTGTATATCGATATAAAGATGTTGGCTCATCCTGTTGTTTATAAAATATATATGAATATATCGCACAAATTCGATATACCACCCAGCCCTAATCTGCGATCCTGTCAGCTTAAGTATTTCGAGTCATGAAGTGAAACGGCAGAAGCTGAGGCTGGTGTCCCGTTACATGCCCTCACAGATATATTATTCAGTAAGCACTGTTTTCTCCTCTGCCCTCCTGAGAGCTGGGAATGTGTGTTGCTGATTTGCTGAGTGTTTAGTATCATGCAAACGGATAGATTTTGCTCTTTAGTAAAGGCATCAGCACTAGATGATGGACTAACTCTCATAGCACTACACTAACAAACAGGAGTTTGCTACTCGTGATCTCTCTTCCGAACAGCCTGGTTCAGGTTTCCCAGCAGCTGGGACACAATAGATTGAGAGATTGGAGATGTACTCCGTGATGGATTACACCGGCTTTGCAGTTTGTTTAGGACAGATGTTATTAGAGGCGAGTTGGGTGATGCTGAATTGTCATAATTTGTGGTAGTGCTATGCTAAACTGAGATCTGGTGTTATAGTGAGACCAGGTCTAGGTTAACAGTAGCTCAGCATTGAACATGAGTCAACAAATTATGGCCCATAGTGGCATCTCTCGTAGCAGATGGAGGAAGGTCCTAAAAGCCACCAAAGAGGAAGGTAAAACCAAGCGTTACTCTCTCTTTTTGACTGTCCTGTTCTTTCTGTAAGTGGTAGTGATGCCTTGTTGTCTTGAATTATAGGTTAGGGAGAAGTAACAGAATTTGATGTTTAAAATAGTGTTATTTTAGTCTTATTCATATACTATTATACTGTAGAATTTATTAATATTTTCGGTTTACTTTAATGTTTTAATTTTTTTTTCAGTTTTAATTATTTGTTGTATTCACTTTTGTCATGTTTGTGTTCTTAAATATTTCTATTTAGATTTAAATTGTTTTTATTTTAGTTTTAGTAATTTTGTAAAACTTGTTTCATCAAAAGATTGGGTGAGTTAGTTTTTTTTGACAAAATTTATAGTTTTATTCAGCATTTAAATGTACGTAAGTGACAGTAAACATTTGAACTTTATTCTGGAATTCTTTATCACAGTTTCCACGGAAATATGAAAATATCAATATCAATAATCATAAAAAGACAATAAATTAATAATCAAAATGCTTATTGAGTAAATCATCATATTAGAATGATTTCTGAAGGGTCATGTGACACTGAAGACTGGAGTAATGATGCTGAAAATTCAGCTTTGATCGCAGGAATAAATTACATTGTAAAATATATTCAAATAGAAAATGGTTGTTTTGAGTTGTAAAAATATTTAACAATAGTTAAAAAACTTATCGACCCAAACTTTTGAATACTAGTGTATATTGAACTTTTATTTTCATGAAAACTTTAAGATAATGTTTAAAGTGATAGTTCACCCCCAAAAAATAAATTCTGTCATTTACTCGCCCTGAAGTTGTTTTAAACCTGTATGAATTTCTCTCTTCTGCTGAACGCAAAGGAAGATATTTTGAAGAATGCCGGTAACCAGACAGTTTATGGACCCCATTGACTTAAATAGTTTTTTTTTCCTACTATGGAAGTCAATGGGGTCCATCAACTCATGTTTTGTGTTCAGCAGAAGAGAGAAATTCATACAGGTTTGAAAGAACTTTAGGGCGAATAAATGATGACAGAATTAACATTTTTTCTGATTGACAGGATCCCTCTGCCAGAGCTGAAGGACTCGGACAAACTGGATAAGATCATGTACATGAAGGAGAGCACCAAAAGAATCCGGCTCAGCCCGGAGAACCTGCCTTCCATTTGCTTCTATACGTTCCTCAACGCCTACCAGGTTGGCGCTGTTTATTTTGATGATGGAGTTTGGTGTTTCTTAACTCTGCACGTGCTGATTGTGTTGTCGCTCAGGGTTTGACGGCGGTCGACTTCACTGACGACTCCAGTCTGTTAGCGGGAGGATTTGCAGACTCCACAGTCCGCGTGTGGACCGTCACACCCAAAAAATTACGTAAAGTCAAATCTGCAGCAGGTACACGTACCTTCTTATTACTCTCACAAAGATTTAAAGGGATTGTTCACTTTGAAATGAATATTTGGCATGTTTTAGCTTACCTCAAGGGCATCCAAGATGTAGGTGTCTTTGTTTCCGCAGTAGTTTCAATTTCGTTTCAAACCGTTCTTGTCTGTCAGTCATATAATGGAGGTCTATGGTCACCACCTCAAAGATTATGCACAGAGAAGTCCAGATTAAACATGATTTAATGACTCGTAAATGTAAGTACACATTGATGGACCAAGACACGAAACGAGCGGTTTGCGTGAGAAAACGAACAGTATTTATATCGTTTTTACCTCTTGTTACCACAGCCACAAAGGTTACAAGAGGTAAAAACGATATAAATATATAGAAAGCCGTAAGACAAACCTCTTTGAATCTTGCGGAAGTTTCGTTAAATAAACTTTCAATGGAGGGACTTTCAAAATATCTTCACTTGTGTTTCGAAGATGAATGAAATTCTGTTTTGGAACGACAATTAATGACAGAATATGAAAGATCATCATCAATGTCAATTAATCGTTGTGTGATGCCTCGCACAATTTGAATCCTCCTGTCCTGTTCTCTAGACCTGAATCTGATTGATAAAGAGTCTGATGACGTTCTGGAGAGGATTATGGACGAGAAAACGGCCAGTGAGTCTAAAATCCTACACGGTCACAGCGGGCCGGTGTATGGCGTCAGCTTCAGTCCAGACAGGTATCAAACATGTCCTCAAAAGTAACTTATATCACCATGAATTGCTCCTCTAAATAATGGAGGTCAACGGGGGAGGTGTGTAAGCATGAGACTAACCAAACGACAACAATACTTTGCTTCATCTTCATCTGTCTTTTAGGAACTATCTCTTGTCCAGTTCTGAGGATAGTACAGTCAGACTGTGGAGCCTGCAGACGTTTACATGTCTCGTGGGGTATAAGGGACACAACTATCCAGTGTGGGACACTCAGTTCTCACCCTTCGGATATTACTTTGTGTCTGGAGGACACGACAGAGTGGCACGGTACGCTAGATTCTCATTACTGTAATGTTGTTGTTATTTAAATCAGTGTATACTAATACTGTACATATACAAGGCATATACTGGCATAATGTATTAATATTGTACTGTGTATAGAGATAGATGGATAGACCCTTAGATAACAGATAAAAGAACAAAACAAGACATTAGAATGTATTAAAGCCAACGTTTTTGTCAAAAGTTAAGACAAGATATTGCAACTGCTTTCTGGACCGTAATCAAATATTCACGTTAAATCTTCATGTGCTTCCCAGGCTCTGGGCGACGGATCATTACCAGCCCTTGCGTATATTTGCCGGGCATCTGGCTGACGTCACCTGCACACGGTTCCACCCCAACTCCAACTATGTGGCCACAGGCTCGACCGACCGCACTGTACGCCTCTGGGATGTCCTGAATGGAAACTGTGTCCGCATTTTTACAGGTCACAAGGTACTGAAAGGCTTCCAAAGGTGACTGAATGAATGATCTCAGCACTGCACAGGAAATTGCATTTAATCCCATTTGCGTTGAATGAAGCTCTTTAATAGTTTGCTTACTCCCTCTCAAATTATTATTATTTTTTTATGATTATTATAAGCCTATTATTATTGTAGTATTTAATAATGATTAGAAATGGCTTTATATATTTTTATTTTATCCATTTTGTTATGCATCTCTGTCATTTTTTAAATTTTTTAATTTTATTGTATTATTTCTGTTTTATTTTAGCACTTTGGTTTAAACTTGTTTTATTTCCGTTTCTAGTTTTCTAATGAAGTTTAAATCAATCTAATATTTATATTTTATTTTTGCTTATTTTAGTTGATGTTAACTAAACCAAGCTATAAATATTTTTCAGTAAAAGCTATTCCCTCTCTTGTCATTTTAAACCCATCACTGAAAAACCTGCTTAAAGGGATACTCCACTTTTTTTGGAAATAGGCCCATTTTACAACTCCCTCAGAGTTAAACAGTTGGGTTTTTACCGTTTTCAATTGTATTCAGACGATTTTCTGATATTTAGAAGAATATCAGTAACCAGACAGTTTCTGGTCTGGAAAAAAATACACTATTGGAAGTCAATGAGACCAGAAACTATCTGGTTACTGATAATCTTCTAAATATCAGAAAATCGTCTGAATACATTTGAAAACGGTAAAACTCGACTGTTTGACTCTGGGGGAATGGTAAAATGAGCCTATTTCCAAAAAAGTGGAGTATCCCTGTAACTTTTCTTTCTTATGGCTGTTTTTTGCAGTTTATCAACCAATTACCGTTTTGTACCCCCATTTCTCTGATATACGAGTAATAATAAAAAGTGATAATGTTTGATTTCAGGGACCCATCCATTCTCTAGCATTCTCACCTAATGGAAAGTTCCTGGCATCTGGATCCACAGACGGGAGAGTTTTACTATGGGATCTTGGACATGGGCTGATGATCGGAGAACTAAAGGGCCACACGGACACGATATACGCCCTCAAGTTCAGCAGAGATGGAGAAATCCTTGCATCAGGTCTGAGAACAGAATTTATAACCACAGATTCAGGACTAGTTTTGATTGGATTGATGTAAAGTGTTTCTACAGTATTACATTTGATACAAGCCTCTGTTTACACCTGGTATTAGGATGCGTTTTGGTCGATCGGATCACAAAAGGATGCTAAATAGAGGTTTAAATGGAGTCCAAATCGTTTAGCGCTTGTCCACTTTCGAATATCAGCAATGTCAGGTTTTTTTTTATCCCAGAGAATGAGCTCCATATTCTCCTATTATATTATGAGCCATAAAAGCCTGATGTACATTTACATTTATTCATTTAGCTGACGCTTTTATCCAATTGCCATATATGTCGGAGGTCGCACGCCTCTGGAGCAACTAGGGGTTAAGTGTCTTCCTCAGGGTCACATTTGTGTCTCACAGTGGATTCGAATTCGGGTCTCTCACACCAAAGGCATGTCTCTTATCCACTGTGCCATCACTACCCTAGTATCAAATTAGTATCCGATATGTTACTAATTAAAACACATTAAAGGTTCACTAAACTGTTCCATTTCAAAGTTTTTTTTTTAAATTTCTGATCTCAGGTTTTACATGGCTAATAGTAACAAAAGTAATTCAGTTCATGCTGTGTCTTTTGTTCCAGGCTCTATGGATAACACAGTTCGGCTGTGGGACGCCATGAAGGCTTTCGATGACGTGGAGACGGACGACTTCACTGCAGCGACAGGTCACATTCACCTGCCTGACAACTCCCAGGAGCTCCTGCTGGGGACGTACCACACCAAATCCACGCCCGTCACACACCTGCACTTCACCAGACGCAACCTGCTGCTAGCTGCGGGAGGATACAACTCCCAGTGAAGGGGCTGCTTATTTCAGAGGACAATGACTTCATGTAGATGTGTGTTTTTCATAAATGTTGCATGTTATTTAAAAATTACCACCCACCCTAACATGTGAAATAGGTTCAAGCGAAGTGAAAGGGTCAAGCACTGAGCATCCCTGGGAACAGCGACCAATGCCTCTTTCATCATTCATTTACTGATTCTAGACCTCACACCTTGTGCTCTTAAGCTTACCTTTTCTCTTCCATGCTTATGCGTTAAATGTGTCAATGACATGGCTGGTCTCCTTTCGTCAATTTAAACTTTTTCCATTCTAATTCAGAGTCTGGTTATTGATCTTTGAAATGTGATGCATATGAGTGCTGTTGTTGATTTCTGTACATGCTTTTATACTAGGTGCCTCAAAGTGTAAATAAACAAGTTTTCTACACAGTGTTTGTTGGGTACAAGTGATTTTTTTTTATTCTTTACATAGTTGGACTGAATCTGTGGTCAAAACAAGGACATCCAGCTTCCCCTCTGTTCATTCTGCACTCACAAAACATCCTGAAAAGAAAGAGGAAGGTTGTTGGAATGGATGGAAATGCAATTTCTGGAAATGGAATTAAATTGAGGTGGCACTTACTATAAATTAACTTGTCACAGCCTTTTGCTTCTTGGGCTTCAATTTGAAGAAGAGGATAATGGCAGCAATGCTGGCGTATGTGGCCAACACACACTTGAGTCAAGGGAAAAAAGAGTACTATAAATTTAGTAGAAAATACAAAGGCAGTGAATGGAAAATTGTTTACAAAGTAAATGGTGCCTATTTATCTCACGATTCTGACTTGTTTTTTTTTTTTTGCACAGAAATTGTTGGACGGAAAAAAAAAAGAATTGTGAGAAACACCACTTTTTTTTTTGCTACAACATTAAATGAGTAGTTCACTTTTAAAAAAAATATTTGGTGATTAGGTCCATGTCTTTCTTTCTTCAGTCGAAAAGAAATTAAGTTTTTTGATGAAAATATTCCAGGATTTTGTCCATATAATGGATTTCATTGGGAACCAAACGGTTCAAGGTCCAAATGAGAGTTTAAGTGTAGCTTCAAAGGGCTTTAAACAACACCAGACGATGAATAAGGGTCGTATCTAGCGAAACGACTGCTCATTTAAAAAATAAAAAAGTTTAATAAGCACAAATGGTCGCCTTGCTCTGTTCTGTGATGAGAGTGCGTGACTCTCCTGTTCAAACTCGTTCATCAAAACGAACAAATCTTTTTTCGGGTCATGACTCGAAGGGTCCTAGATAAGACCCTTATTCATCGTCTGGTGTCATTAAAAGCCCTTTGAAGTTGCACTGAAACTTATTTGGACCTTGAAACGTTTGGTTCCCAAAGAAGTTCATTATATGGAGAAAATCCTGGAATGTTTTCATCAAACCTTAATTTCTTTTCGACTGAAGAAAGACGTGTACATCTTGGATGACATGGGGGTGAGTAAATTATCAGCAAAAGTTGTTTTTAACAGTGAACTACTCCTTTTAGCATGTTTTATTTTAGATGCATAATAATTGTCGATGCGATTCAACTTACATTCCTCCTGCCTGTGATTGTGTATGAATTGAAGTACTTGGCGATGCCAGTGAACTGGTGTTGAGATCCAGCGTCGTGTCCACCCATGATTTCTGTGAGAAATCTGCTGACCCTGAATTAATAAAGGAGTTTAATTAAATAAGTCACATTAGGACTTACGCATCGTTTTCCGTTAAATTACCATGCAAGGTCACGAAAAATGCGTAAACTTATATGACAATACGGCTGTTTATTTGTGAAATGTAGTTTTACCATGCGATTGTATATGTAACGTTAGTATCTATAATATCAGTTATCAATGTTACATAATAATATGCTTAAAAAACCAACTCATTCAGTTTGCAAAAAACGAGCATCTTTATTGTAAATGCGACTTATGTGATTTACTAAGCAGAATGTATTCGTTTCACAAGCAATATAAAAACCTCGCTTTCTAAAACATGTTGGGGAAAATAAGATTTTTCAGTTAAAATTAGAGACATGACTTACCAAGCAAACTGGTGTCCTTCAATGGAGGAGAGGCCGGAAAGTGGCAGATTTAAGGAAATCCCGCCCTCGTGGTGATGTCTTGAATAAACTGTGGTCATTGGCTTACACTCACGTCAATCTCTTTTTACACCACAACGATAGGGTTACAGAAACGCCAATCTGATAATCCCGTTACCCTATTGGTTGATTCTTTTTCTGTTTCCTGCATTCGCAAATCCCGCCTCCCAGTGTTTACGTCCGGGTCGGACTCGGAAAGATGGCACGCTTGTGAGAAACATGTGAGATTTACTGTACATAAGAGCATTTTACGTTGATCCACACAAAAGTTTTATAGTGTAAGTAAAATCAGTTGTTACTGCTGGGGTGGTTTAATGACCTAATTCGCGTCTCTAAATGTAAAGAATATGTTGATTAAACGTATTATAGTATGGGTACTAGATATAACATTATGTTGTGTATCATGTGTCGACATGCAGGCACATGTAAGACGTTATTTTTTCTTGGTCAGTTTAAATAACGGTTAAATGAATTGCTGTAAGGATGTTTTTTAATGTCTAATAAGACTCGAAAATGTTTAATTGCTTTGTTTTCTTGATTGGACCTCACTAGAGCCCTTCCATCCAGGCAAATAGTAAAGAATGGCATCTATGGAGGAAGATTTCCCCCGTGGCGGTGCAGTGAAGAAGAAGAAGACCTCAGGGCCCAAACATGTTATAACACATGACGTGGACAATCTTTTTGAAGTAAGATTATGGTTATGATGATGATGGAGACTAAATAGTTCTTTTAATTAAGATCAATGAGCAAGCAGTTGCTTGCACTGGTTAGTATGAGTGTAATGTTTATGAATGTTTTTTTTTTCAGTCACGTGAAACAATAGTTAAGAAGAAGAAGAAGGACGTGGACCATGATGAAGAGAAAACCCGTAAAAAACAGAAAGTGGATGAAGAGTATTTAAAACTGAATACCGCCACTTCTGTGGAAATTCTTCATCTTCGGGTAATTTTGTTGGGAAAAAGCATGACAATTCTTTTTGGATTTAAGTAGAAGTCATTGACTGGATCATTATTGTAGTGATTATTGTGTTTCTCGGATGTTATACCTTAACAACACCTCTTGACGCGTTTTGACCTACAGAGTGACGTCGTATAGCCAAAACGTGGAAGTGAGTTCCCAATTTGAACATTTTTTTCTCAATTTGAGCCTGATTAATTTTGACATTGCCATCCTGGAATATGACAATGATGTGTCCTTCTTACATTTGAAATAAAAGCCACGCACTCCATCAGTTAGGGTCAGAAGATCTGTTCCCAAACATATAACATGCAAAAAACCTAATAATCACTGCAATAATGATCCAGTCTTTGACTCTGAAAATTAAATCCAAAACAGCGACTTTACTTTTTTGGGGGTGTGTATATGGAAATTGCACATGTGTCTGATCACCCAAGTTTCTTTCCCATTTCCTCTGTCTAGAATCTGAAGATTGGCACTCTGATGCTGGGTTGTGTGAAGGAAGTGTCGGAGTTTGAGGTAGTAATTGGTCTCCCAAGCGGTCTCGTTGGTTACCTACCAATCTACAACATCTGTGACTCCTACACCAAGATTCTCAGTAACAGACTGGACTCTGAAGACAGTTCAGAGGTAACACAGCTGCACAAGAAACTATATGCCAACGTTGATTTATTTGTAAAGTTATAATGCATTTTGTTCATGTTTGTCTACTCTTCAAAGGAAGTCGTCCCTCTCTCGCAACTACTTACTCCTGGAATGCTGGTCAGATGTGTCGTGTCGTCTTTAGACTCCGCTAAGGAGGGTCATGTTAGTCTTAAAGTGTCAGTCAACCCAAAAGATGTTAACAAGGTTTTAAGTTCAGGCACTTTGAAGCCTGGAATGGTGAGTTTGCAATCTTTCTTTAATATTATATATTATATTCTGTAGTGTATATGACCCAGTTCTTGCTAAATCAAATGCTCTGAACGTTTCAGACACTGAGTGGTTGTGTGGAGAGTGTGGAAGATCACGGATACCTGGTTGACATCGGAGTCACTGGCACTAAAGCTTTCCTGCCCAAAAAGAGCATTGCTTCAAAACAAGGTAGAATCGTTCTTCTTCTTTTTTATATCTTTCTTGCAATGAATATAGACAGGGTAGCTGGCTTTAAACTCCAAGCAAATAAAGTAGGGAGTCAGGTGTGAACACAACAACATAACATCTGATTTGTATACATAAAGTGTTTATCATGGTTCAATGGCACCCACATTATAAAGAATGTTTAGAGGATTACCGGTAGTTCACTTACAAATTAAAATTGCCATAATTTATTCGCCTTCATGTAATTTCAAACATGTATGGCATAAACTAGTCCTAGAATTTAAAAAATAAAATACAAATGCTATTGACAATTTGACCTTTTAAATCAAATGTTACGCCATTATACATTTTTGGAATGACCACAACAATAATAAAAGGACTTCTCATTTTTATGTGGACTGTACCTTTAAGGCTATGCCTGCGTTGGGATAAAAGCGGCTGTGTGATTATATGTTTCCTGTTTATGTCAGATCTGAATGTGGGTCAGTACCTGTCGATCCTGATAGAGGAAGTCAAGAACGATGGACGTGTGGTGCGTCTGTGCCAGAATCCCCAGGTTCTCGTAAAGGCCACTGCTACGGCTCAGCATGGATGGACTCTAGACACCCTCCTGCCCGGACTTCTGATCCGCGCATGCGTGAAGAGGGTAAGCAGGATCCCCGCAGATCCTTAAAAAAACTTTCAATATGTTATATCTCAGGTCAGAAGGCCTTAAGAGCCTTGCAGATGAAACGGTTTAAGCGTGAAGTATAAAGGGCACCAATTATGCAAAATCCACTTTTACATGCTGTCTGAACATAAATGTGTGTTGGCAGTGTGTGAGCAAA
>JAOTRC010000012.1:28664340-28679794 GCA_027497675.1 Cyprinella lutrensis
ATTGACTTCCATAGTATATTTTTTTCCTACTATGGAAGTCAATGAGACCAAAAACTGTCTGGTTACTGATATTCTTCTATATATCAGAAAATCGGCTGAATTGATTCAAAAACGGTAAAACACAACTGCTTAACTCTGGGGGAGTTGTAAAATGAGCCTATTTCCTAAAAAAGTGGATTATAACTTTAACCCCTGGAGCTGTGTGGAACACTTCTATTGTGGACAGAAGATGCTTTTTGATGGACTTAAACACATAAATGGTCGGACATTCACTGCCATTATAAAGTTGGAAGTACCAGGGCATTTTATAATATAACTCCAATTGTATTTTTCTGAAAGAATTTCATATACAACTAGGATGACTTGAGGGTGAGTAAATCATGGGGTAAATTTCATATTTGGGTGAACTATCCCTTTTGAGTTGAGTCTTGAGTAAATTGCTTATTTTAATGAGTTAAAGCAATGTAAAAACATGTCATAACTTATTGATCATATTTTTCTATCCAGTCTGAGCTACAGTAAATAACTATACAGGTTTCCTGCTTCTAACTTACTCAAATCCAATAGAACATCATTAGCTGTTATGTAGGCAAGTTGTTAATGTTATTTTTTGTCCTTCTACAGAGCCCTGTTGTGTCCTCAAAATCAGGATTTGGTAGGTTTTTTTTTTTTTTTTACATTTTGTGTATAGCTTTATATTGTGACATAAATGTTTAGTATGTAAGTGTTGCAATATAAAGGGGACAAAGTCCCGCCTCCACTCACTCGAATCTGCTCAGAGATCCACTCAGTATCACAATGGTAATGCGTTTTATGTATCGCTCTCTGCAAAGTCCGACACGTAACGTAATTAAGCAGACTAGCCTTTTGCTTGACTGTTATCAAACAGCTAATAACGTGATGCTAATGTTACAGAAACAATGTTTCCGCCATTACACGATTTTTCATATCATCAGAAAAAAGCACCGGGATATCCTGGCTTCTCTTGAAACTTCCTTGCTTCAGAGCAGTCATAGTTAATGATATGCTAAAGCCTGCCTGCACGTTGATCTGATTGGTTACAAGGTAGTTTGTAACGTCAAACACCAGCGATTTTAAACCGTGTTTTTGAGACTGTCTTTGGTTCACTGCTTTTGTAAGCAGAAAATACTCTGCAATTCTGTGGATTTTATGAATTTTCACATGGTTTGTCTTAAAGTACATTAAAAAGATTGCATAGACATGTAAACAACATTTTAAAAGACCTTAGAGGGACAGGGGAACACCTAACCACAGTTTCACAAAATCCTGTGGGAAGCACGTGACTATCAAAATTCCTATCACATGGTAGTCTATATGGTATCACAAATACAATTAGGTTAGAATAAAGTGTTGTCATCCTAACAGGTTTAGTAACTTATTATTATTTTTTTTTTTTACAATAAAAATAACCCTGAACTGAATATTGAATATTGTCGTGGTCGTGCACGCTCACACTTTAGGCAGTCATTTGTAATGTGGGTAAGTTAAATGTGAGTGTTTACACATCTATCTTCTAAATTTTTTTTTCTTCCCAGAAAAGTTATAATTGTGAATGTTGTGGGAAAAAAAAAACATATTTAGCAAGAGGACTGTCAAAATGAGTTTTAAATGAGAAATACAAGCCCAATGTGACACTCACTTAAAGGATTAGGAACACCTGTTCAATTTCTCATTAATGCAATTATCTAATCAACCAATGACTTGGCAGTTGCTTCGATGCGTTTAGGGGTGTGGTTCTGGTCAAGACAATCTCATGAACTCCAAACTTAATGTCAGAATGGGAAAGAAAGGTGATTTCAGCAATTTTGAGCGTGGCATAGTTGTTTGTGCCAGACGGGCCGGTCTGAGTATTTCACAATCTGCTCAGTTACTGGGATCTTCACGCACAACCATTTCTAGGGTTTACAAAGAATGGTGTGAAAAGGGAAAAACATCCAGGCAGTCCTGTGGGTGAAAATGCCTTGTTGATGCTAGAGGTCAGAGGAGAAAGAGCCGAATGATTCAAGCTGGTAGAAGAGCAACTTTGAAATAACCACTGGTTACAACCGAGGTATGCTGCAAAGCATTTGTGAAGCCACAACACGCACAACAACAGCAGAAGACCCCACCGGGTACCACTCATCTCCTCTACAAATAGGAAAAAGAGGCTACAATTTGCAAGAGCTCACCAAAATTGGACCGTTGAAGTATGGAAAAATGACTCTGAGTCTCTTTCTGTTGAGACATTCAGATGATCGAGTCAGAATTTGGCGTAAACAGAATGAGAACATGGATCCATCATTATTGTTACAACTGTGCAGGTGTAATGGTGTGGGGGATGTTTTCTTGGCACACTTTAGGCCCCTTAGTGCCAATTAGAACTAGACTGATATATCGGCCGGCCGATATTAGGCATTTTTCCAAAATATCGGTATTGGCAGTCATGGCCGATAAATGAATATTTCAAAAATAAAATAAAAAATAAAAACGGACAAAACACGCTTCAATCATGTCTCCTTGGCCTGTTATATTGAAAATGTATGTTTTACAATTTGCAGTATGATGTTTTCTATTGCTAAATTATGGCTCATCATAGACTAGCTAACCACAAAGCTAGCTAATGCCACCATCATTTGTGGGAGACCGCTAACATTAACATTAATGAGCTTGGAAACCACAATGAACTTTTTCTACCTAAATAAAGTAATGATGACTGTATTTATAACTAGCATATCTCTAGTTACAGTCCCTGCACTGTAAAATGTAAGTTATACTTGCAAGGAGTGAACATTCAGACATAGAGAAAAAGTATCAAACGTGTCTTGTGCAGAAAAGTTAGCTTTTCTTTTACACGTTTGTGAAATCCAACAATATTTAATAAAAAAAATATCGGCCGATATATCAGAATATCGGATTTTAAACCCCAAAAATATTGGAATCGGTATCGGCCTTCAAAATCTTTGATCGGTCGGGGTCTAATTTTTTATCTCTGTACTTCCCAAATTACAGTTGGGAAAATGCAAATGCAGATGTGTCTGTCAGACAGTGAAAGTTAATTTTGAAATGAACAATAATAGGACAGATAAATTTCTAAAACACATTCCATTGATGAGCAGTAGTTGGTGATTTTCTGCAAAAACTCGATGTTTCTTGAGATATCTCTAGGGGTCACAATTGAATATATTGATAAAAAAATATGATTCACAAATGCATAACCTAAATTCTTATTCACTAAATATGATTCATTGCTGTAAAACTGAAAAGGCGTAAGAGCCTATTTGGAAGTCTTTAGACAGCCACCCTGGAGGAACCTCTGGAGAAGAATCATTTTGAATATACCTCATTCCTATTGTGTACTCAAGGAAAAATTCATTATAATATGTAATTGTCTTAATGTGATTCCCTTGTTATGGGCTTACTCGAGAAACCGTTGACAGTCTCTAGAGTTCTTGTAGGAACATATGGGATCCTTTTGGAAGTTCCTTGAGGTTCTCCACAAGGTTCTGTGGGTGTGGTGTTGACTATATCCATATACATATTAACATTATTTAGTAAATGTTTATTCTGATTCAATTGTGACCCCATGAGATATCAACAAAATTTGCCCTGCAATCTCAGAGTTTTCCCATTGTCATGATTTGTATATCATTGCTAAAACATATCATATACATCGTATCTTCTCTCTCAACAGAAAAATAAGCAAATGAACTCCATTACCACATTAGTATGCATTACAGTCTCTGACAAAGTTTTCAGAGAGCATTGTGTGTGTGTGTGTGTGTGTGTCGTACATTCATAATCCCTGGATCCTTTTGAGGAAGAAGTGGGTGAATTAAAGTGAAATGCAGAAAGCTATCTTCTTAGCACGCACACCTACCGCCCCACTCCCACACGACTCCATTACCCCACCTCCCTTGCTTGCAGCCAATCTCGCTTTTATCGTTGCTGCTGCGGATCCAGATCCTGACAGTGGCAGCTGTAGAAGCAAGATCCCGGCAGAAACAAATGAGGCCTGTGCTGAGTGAGCCCACCTACGCGCGTTGCAGAGGTGGAGTGTGGTATGTGGCTCTCCCAGCAGCCCAGGAGCCTGACAGGCGCTCTCTTATAGTCGCCACTCTTGGATCCAGCCACACATTTCTCTTCCTCCCCCTGCTGTGGCAGCCAGTGTCCTCTCCTCCTAGCGGTTTTGCTTTGTTTCCTGTAATTGCTTATTTTGTTCCTTCCTTTGTTCAGGTATGGCGGCGACTTTACCCAGAACCCTTGGGGAGTTGCAGCTCTACCGCATTCTTCAGAGGGCCAACCTGCTGTGCTACTACGATGCCTTCATCCAGCAAGGTGGCGATGACGTTCAGCAGCTCTGCGAGGCCGGCGAGGACGAGTTCCTCGAGATTATGGCGCTCGTGGGCATGGCCAGCAAGCCGCTGCACGTCAGACGCCTACAGAAGTCTCTGCGTGATTGGGTCACAAACCCTGCCCTGTTCAATCAGCCCCTCACGTCCCTGCCTGTCTGCAGCATTCCTGTCTACAAGCTGCCCGAAGGGTCACCCACGTTGTTGCCTGGTAACGGTGCCCGTGGAGACACCCAAGTCAAAGTGCCCAAGTGTTTGGCAGCTGCTTGTGTAGATCCGGGAAAAGGAGAATCGGGCAACGGGAACTCTTCGGCCACTGTTTCACCCCTCCAGAGTGGCAGCGAGCCACGTTTTTGGGCCAGTCATGGCACTGAGAGCGAGCACAGCCTTTCCCCTGCAGAACTGGGCTCTCCGTCGTCCCCTCGGGATGGCCTAGAGGCGCTCGACGCGGCTGCCGTCCAGTCCGTGGCGGAGTGCGTGGAAAGAATCTCTCAGACTTTGCCGAAGAGTGACGCCGTAGAGGTTAAAGAACAGTTAAAGGGAAATAAGAAGCTTGCCAAAATGATCAGCCACATCTTCGATATGAGCGACGAGGATCCGCACAGGGAAGAGGAAATCCGCAAGTATAGCGCTATATATGGCAGATTCGACTCAAAGAGGAAGGATGGGAAGCATCTGACTCTGCATGAGGTGCGTTATACGGGGCTCTCGTCTGTTTCTGTTCTTTTGGGGTTTAAATAAATCATGCATTTCAAAGCATGGCTGTACTTTTAGTGAGAAATTATGTTGTGTCCCTGCTAAATTACTTCAGCATAGCTGAGCACCAGTTTTTGGGATGGTGCTGTGTGTCCCTATTTAATCAGCTTCAACAGAAATATCATGTTGGTCTGTTGCTTACTTGTGGGATTGGTTTAATTCTTTCTGCATTGAAATATCTATTATTTATTGTCTAAATATCTTTCATTTCAACATAGCTGACAGTGAATGAGGCTGCGGCGCAGCTTTGTATGAAGGAGGTGGCATTGCTGACTCGCAGAGATGAGCTTTTTGGACTGGCACGTCAGGTCTCCCGAGAGGTCACCTACAAATACACCTACAGAACTAGCAAGTAAGAACTTAAGTTATTTCCCAAAAATGAAACACCTTGGTCGACTATTTTTGGGCCTTTGGTTAAAGGGTTAGTTCACCTAAAAATGAAAATTCTGTCAGTATTTACTCAACCTCATGTTGTTCCAACCCCGTAAGACTTTCGTTCATCTTCGGAACACAAATTAAGATATTTAAGATATTAAGATCGTTCCTGCATACTAGTCCATTGGCTTCTTGAGGGAATGACAATTGCTGGCCTTAAAAGTCATTAAAGAGATCGTTAAAATAGTCCAAGTGACTTCAGTGGCTCAATCTTAACTTTATCAAGCGACGAGAAAACTTTTTGTGCGCAAAAACAGCCATAAATAACGACTTTATTTCAACTATTCATTTCCTTCTCTTTGGGCCTATAGTCAGTTAAACATCACACGTTGGCTCACTATTGGCCGACGCTGGTCATTTGTGTGGTGCGTGTGATGTACAACAACAGATCATACGCTGTTGAACTCGAGGCCTAGAGAGAAGGAAGTGAATAGTTGAAATAAAGTTGTTATTTTTGTTTGTTTTTGTGCGCAAAAAGTTTTCTCGTCAGTTGATAAAGTTAAAATTGAGCCACTGTAGTCACTTGGACTATTTTAACGATGTATATCTTAAATATCTTAATTTATGTTCCGAAGATGAAAAAAGGTCTTACGGGGTTGGAATAACATGAGGGTGAGTAAATACTGACAGAATTTTCATTTTTGGGTGAACTAACCCTTTAAAACTGAAGTGCGCAACTTTTTTTTCCAGTTTTTAAATAGTTTCTCCTATCCCAGCTTATTATGTACAGACCAATGCAAGTAAGCCTTTGTATGTTAAAGGAACACTCCAACTTTTTTGGAATTTACCTTATTCACTGTATCCTCCAGAGTTAGATAAGTCCATACACACCTTTTTCATCTCTGTGCATGCTGTAACTCTATCTGACGCACTCACCGCTAGCCTAGCTTAGCACAAATACTGGATGTAAATGGCTACAGCTAGCATAATCCCAATAAGACACAAAATAACACGAAAAAAATCCTATTTACATATTGTGATTTGTATAGTCACAGAGTGTTCAAATAACAAAGTTATATGAGACAGATATCTTTTAACCGTATAAATATTGGGAACTATATTCTCAGAAGGCGAAGCACTGCTACGGTGCATCTTAGGTGCTGTGGGTATTACTCCGCCAAAGAAGCAGTGCAGCCTTCTGAGAATACTTCTATAGTTAAATGGTTAAAATTGTTAAATATATAATATTTAAATGGTTAAAAGATGGCTATGTCTCATATGACCTTGTTATTTGTACACTCTGTGACTATACAAATCACAACATGTTAATAGGAAAATGTTTGCGTTATTTTGTCACTTATTAGGATTGGTATGCTAGCTGTAGCCATTTACATCCAGTCTTTGTGCTAAGCTAGGCTAGTGGTGAGTGCGTCAAACAGAGTTACAGCATGCACAGAGATGAAAAAGTTATGCGTGGACCTAGCTAACTCTGGGGGATATGGTGAATAAGCTAAAGTCCAAAAAAGTCGGAATGTTCCTTTTAATTTCCTGAAAAAATGTTATGCTCTGTTTAAGTAGTTTGGGTAATGAACATCACAAGTTTGGAATGGGACAACCTGCTTGTCCAACCTTCTCTGTATAAGAAGTTTGCCTAACCAACAGCACAAGTTTGAGACTACCTGTTTTTCTGACCATATTTAAATCACAAAAGATTCTAAACAATCCAAAATGTTCATAAATCCTGCAGAATCTGCCTGGTTTGCATGGAAAAAGAGTTGTTTGTTTGCTTTAATGGATAAAAATGATCTCCATGCATCACTTTTTACACCCCGCAAGTGACTGGAGTAATCATTCATGATGTTTAGCCTTTAAGCCAAGAGAGAGATAGCTAATGCTAATGCATTGTGAGCAGCTCAGGATCTGCTCTCTGGTAGTCTGCATAGAGCCAAGCCAAGATATCAAAGTCGGCTTTGTGCATGGCTTTTGTGTTGAGGTGTAAAGTGCCGCACTGAGGTCTACGGAGAAATAAGAACACTCCCACTCCTTTGCATCTAAAGGACCACAAGCCTTATCAGACACTCAAACCCTGCCATCCAAAGGTGTTTTCTGGATTTCCAGGCTTGCGTGTCAGTGGATGGAAAATTCCTTTTGGCATTACATAATTGCAGTCATTTATTCAAAACTTGAAAGATTGCATCATAGACATGGACTGGATATTGCGAAAGTTATCTAGGCCAAGTATTCTTACAATGCTGCTTGCGTCATAATGATATTTTGCCAAGAGCACTCCTAAATTAGGTTGCAGGTGAAAACCACTATTAGTAAAGCAGGTATTAGTACTTTAAGGCTAGCGTTTTAAACGAGGTGTCCACGAAACTACTTCAGGGGGTCTATGCGGAAGATAAATAAAACATAGAAACTTAGAAATTCTATTTCATTTTAATGATCTAGGAAGGATTGTATAATATAATAATGCTAGTTAATGTTGAAAGGGTATCAGGTGGGTCAAGGGTTTGTTAAGGTTGAAAATAAGGCATTTTTTCTATAAATTTAAAATAAATATCCCATAGTTTGGCGAAAATTAGTTGTAATAATGTAAAAACGTCCTCCTAGAGACCTAGCTGATCTGGAGCTCAAGAAACAATGTTGAAAACAGCTTTTTTTTTTTTTTTTTTTTTTTTTTTTCTTTTTTTTTAGGATTTTTTGATATATAGATTGTTCAAAAGAACAGTATTTGTTTGAAATATCATCATTGTCAATTTAAAAAAGAATTCCCCAAAATAAAAGCTTACACTCCCCAAACTATTGAGCGTTTGAATATTATATTCAATATACACAATCGTTCAATAGTTTGGGGAGTGTAAGCTTTATTTTGGGGAATTCTTTTTTATTTTTGGCTTTCATATTGGTTTTGTTTAAATAAAATTATCAGGACACATAGAATATATAGGACACATTGTTGTGAAAGTGTTTCATTGCTTGTTCAGGGCTAAGCATTTCATTTTCTTTCCTACAGATCTCGATGCGGCGACAGAGATGAGCCCTCGCCCAAGAGAATTAAAACGGAGGTGAGTAAAATTGCTTCATGATTTCTCCAAGTAATCCGTCTGAAGCTTCCAAAGCAATTTCTCAAGTCATTTCGTT
Organism: Cyprinella lutrensis; assembly: GCA_027497675.1. NCBI lineage: Eukaryota > Metazoa > Chordata > Actinopteri > Cypriniformes > Leuciscidae > Cyprinella > Cyprinella lutrensis. The sequence continues at coordinate 28,672,965 of JAOTRC010000012.1, forward strand.
ATTAACGTGCGCTGCTGGGCTAACACCAATATGCGAGGAAACTGTTGTAGGAGGCAGGATTGACACTGGGTGGGTCCAGTGGCTTTTTGTTTGCATAGCTGCCTGTCAGCATACTGAACTGTGTGGGAGGGCTTTGCAGGAGCATGCGGGGTAGCTCCATCAGGATTGCATGTCATGATGTAGGGGAAAGGTCAAAGTTCAGCCTGAAGAAGTTACAAAAGGACTAATGTGTGCAAAGTCAAACCCACTCCCTCGATCACACCTTAAGTCTATTTTAGCCATCCCACGGTCATTATTTTTCCATAATCTGCACATCCATGATCAGTCTGCCCTATACTTAGCTGCACATACATAGTGATCTTATTGATGTGGTCTGCTGAAGAGGCCTTTGTGCTCTATGGCAGCTGTCCATTCATGGCTCTCTGGTGACACATTTGATCGTTGTCCAGTCGTTAGATCTTCTGGAAACTTCTAACATCCCACATTAATGCTTATGGGCTGGGCTGGTGTGTCTCAAGAAGAGCAGGTGTTTGCCCACCTCACCTCTGCTCTGGTTTCACTCCTCATACGGGCAAAGACATGTGACCACTTCGGAAAATCAGTGGTTTCTACCCACTCTACCTCTAAGGAGAAATGAGTCCTGTATCAGTATCAGACAGTGGCAAATATACCAAGCGACTTCCTTTTCCCCCTAATTTGCATCGTTACTCACTTAATAATCACATTTTACCTCACATTTACGTCACGTTCCCACACTAGTGATGTGAATGAACAGCAGCATTGGGGAAGCTACTTTATTTTTGTTTTAGCAAGTTAACATTTCGGTGCATATTTATTTTGCTGGTTGTATTTATTAGTGTGCACAGCATGCGCATTACACTGAACTCATCACTAATCACATTGAGAATGTACTATAAACATATTTATTAACAGAAAAGTGCTTTGCTGTAGACTTTTATGCAAAGCTAGAGTGAATTACTCACCCTTTGTTTGGAAAAAAGACGTCTGCAAGTTCAACAAGCAATGACAGGCACCCAAACTGCACTTTCTCTTCAGCGAATCCAGATTTAAAGGGATACTCCACTTTTTTTTGGAAATAGGCTCATTTTTCAACTCCCTCAAAGTTAAACAGTTGAGTTTCACCGTTTTTGAATCAATTCAGCCGATTTTCTGATATTCAAAGAATATCAGTACCCAGACCGTTTCTGGTCTCATTGACTTCCATAGTAGGAAAAAATATGTAATATGGTAGTCAATGAGACCAGAAACTTTCTGGTTACTGATATTCTTCTAAATATCAGAAAATCAGCTGAATGGATTCAAAAACGGTAAAACTCAACTGTTTAACTCTGACAGAGTTGTAAAATGAGCCTATTTCAAAATAAAGTGGAGTATCCCTTTAAATGTTTTTGAGGTTACACAAAACATTTTGAGTTTTTGATCAAAACTTTTTGATCACAACCTTCTTGGTTTCCTGAAGATAAGAGACACTGGACTCGCTCTTGACTGACTCAGTGTTTCCTGTTGTTTTTGTTCAATTTAATTTGTATTGCCGTGGACCTGCAAATTCAGTAACGGCCAATCAGATGAAGAGCGACACAGGAAACTTCACTCAAACATTACTCGCATTAAACTGAAAGTTGCTAAGACCTCGTGATGAGAATGAGTGATGTTTAAGCAGGAAGTGACTTATTCACATGCACATATTAACTGATACATGCACGGCACATTTGAGCTGATTTATACGCTGGAGGAAAAATGCTAAATCTTTCTAGCATTACTAAGGACTTATTCCCGTCGAATGAAAAAAAGCTTTCAAGAAATGCATCCCAAGCATGTCTGTTTCTGCTGATGAATGGACTGGCGTTTTAAAATAACCGGCTACTCCTGTTGTCCTCAGGGTTCACAGGAATAGACTCTGAGTATGAGAAGCCCGAGGCACCTGAACTGGTACTCAAGACCGATTCTTGCAGTGTGAACGAGTGCATCCAGCAGCTCCTGGACCTCCTGCAGGAGAGGGTAAGTTCACTCCATTCGTTCATGTTAAACTGAATTCTGTTTGAAACTCTCTTTGAGAGTGTGTAATCTAAATTTCTGATTGTTGCAAGCGGTAAAACATCTCTTGCTACAGAAGTTTTTCTCTTTTACATGCACATACTGGTATCAATTGGAATATGGCAATATTACGATTATTATCAAGTCATGTAACTGCTTTAGTCTGATCGGCTGATTCAGTTTTTGCTACCCCTGGAATATGCCTGTTTTATTCGGAAATCTTTTGCATGTAAACACCTTATACACACTTTTGGATTAAAAAAAAAAAATATTTTATTAATGTGACACAAAGCTGCTTTTCAGCATCATTACTCCAGTCTTTAGTGTCTCACGATCCTTCAGAAATAATTCCAATATGATGATTTGGTGTTTAAGAAAAACCCCCACCAAATTTGGTCTTGATGTTGTGCTTAATATTTTTTGTGGAAACCATACTTTTTTTTAGGATGAAAACTTTTTTTTTTTTTTGCTTTACTGTCACTTTTGATCAATTTAGTGTGTCCTTGCTAAATAAATGTACTAATTTCTTGAATGAAAATGAGCAGATAAAACAAAAGTGTTGTATTTTTATAAATACTTGCTCGACACTTTCCATTCCACGGCGTTATTTGTGAAAAACTCGTAATAAAACTGAGCATACTGTATAACCAATGGCAGCATCGTGAAACTCCTAGGAAATAACAGTGGGAATAGAAAAAAACGTGTGTTTAGATCATCATATTTACAACATCCATGCAAACAGGAATATTCCGATGCCTGGTCACATGTAAACTTTGTGTTCTAAATCTAGCTACAAAACGAAATAGATTCTATTATTCATTAGATTCTAATGTGACAATGACTCCATTGTGTCATCAAAGTCTAAGATGATGGGGTTGTTTATTTGCACCCCTGTTAACAAACTTTGGTATTCTTATTTCATGATTTAAGGCCGTTTTTAACACAGAAAATACACACGCAAGGAGTGAATGGAATTTTTTAATTGTTGGGTGGTGTGTCTGTATACTAATAAAAAGGGTAACACTTTACTTGAAGGGGTAACACCTTCTTAACCATGACATCTGTCTTGAATATGAAGTTGGGTTTATGCATGTCTATGACAACTGTCATTAAGTGTCTTCGCTCAATAATGACATTTGAATGCAAATATGACATTATTTGAGATGACATCTTGACATAAACCATAATAACCTGTCAGTGTCTTTGTCATGACAACTTGACATAAAATTAAGTTAAACTGTGTCATGTGGTTGGTTTTGACATTTGACATTTTTATCATGAGGCTATTATAATATTATGTCATGAATATTTTTCGTGACCTCAACTACAGTGGTACTAATTGAATTTGTCATTGAAGAGTTATAATGGCTTCATGACAGCCAATGTCAAAACCAACCACTTGACAGTTTAATGTAATGTTAACTAATAAAGCTAGGTGGTTATGTCATGTTTATGACAGGTTGTGTTGTCTTAGTAATGTCAAGTTGTCATGACAGACACCGACAGGTTATGATGTATTGGTTTATGTCAAGGTGTCTCAAACAATGTCATATTTGCATTAAATTGTCATAACTGAGTGAATGACTCTTAATGACAGTTGTCACAAACTTCTTTCATATTCATAACATATGTCATGTCATGATTATGAAGGTGTCATGTTAGTCTTATGCACACCCCTTCAAATAAAGCGTTACCAAAAAAAGACACCTTTATATGCAAACCACCATAAAATAAAATTAATTTTGCATCCGATGACCCCTTTAACATCTTATCTAGATGCTTTAATCATACTTTGATATAAATGACATTGATGTGTCTGTGATAATGTCTTCACCTTCTGTAGGACATTGTGCCTGTGGACGCATCCTATGAGGTCAAGGAGCTCTACGTGCCTGAGAACAAGCTGGACTTGGCCAAGGCTGATGCAGAGACTCTTCCAGCAGTGGAGATCACCAAGGTACCACTCCTCGATTGTCACTCAAATTCAGCCTTCTTCAGATGGCAAATGCGTTTTGACTTGGTTATCTGACCTATATTGGTTTTAAAGCACGTGCAGTTTAAAAGCTGACGTGTGCTGTCTGTTGTTGGGTTAGGTGGACATGCAGTGGGTTCAGGTGCTGGCTGAGGGCTGGGCTACTCCTCTGAACGGCTTCATGAGGGAGAGAGAGTTCCTGCAGTGTCTTCACTTCAACTGTCTGCTCGATGGTAAACGCATAATCTCGTGGTGTACTTTCAGGCTTGGATTTCTTTTTTATGTGCTGTGTTTTCTGAATGCAACACCAGATGGCGACATTAGACAGTGCAATGGACTTTTTCCTACTGGCCGCTATTACATTCAGAAGTGATTTTTAGAAATAATTTTCCTAGAGTTTTGACTTTTTTGTCGAAGCTAGTAAATTATGATGACAAAGTAAAAACACATTTTTAGAAATATTTTGTATATTAATGAATAATAACCAATAAGACTTTGAAACACACAAATTTTGATATTTTTAATGAAACCATGATTCATATGAACACATTTTTGGATTTTTAAAGTTTTGGTTACCTGGACTTTTCAACAGAAACTCAATTTTTGAATTTACAATATGTGCATTTATGTGTACTTAAAGTACTGGTTAGTATATGGGTAACGGTTAGGTTTAGGGGTAGGTTCTGGCTAAGTACCTGGTTATTACCAAGTTACTATAATAAGTACATAGTATGTACATGGGGAACAGGACTGTAAAATAAAAATAAAGTGCTACTGAAACTCCTCGGGAAACTTACAGATTTGGTATAACAATAATGACGGGATTTTCATTTGTGGGTGAACTGTGATGGACCACCAACATAAGTTGAACAAGCTATTACTAATAATGTAATATTTCAGTGTTTCTGGGTCTTGAAATGGGTGGCCTATCACAAAATAAACTGAATTTAAGTGAGGGAATCTTAAAGCTTTGCTTGTGGATTTGAAATGACAATTAGTGGTAGAAATAAAAGAGTTATTGTAATTTTAATTGAGGGGTTTTGGTTTAGGTTGATCACATGCTTTCAAGGAAGTTTGAGCTTTTCAGAAATGGGATTGTCTGAAATAAAAAGTCGTCATGTTTTCGATTACGAGAACAACAACGTGTGAATGGCTTTTTAAACCACTACGTGTTTCTCGCATTTATAAAACTGTGTAATTACAGCAATTTCCCACATCATGCTTGAGTTTCCAAAAAGTGTCAATTTAGTTTTACGACCTCGTAATGCTCTGCCGTGTGTTGTCTTGCCTATGATTCAAATTTATGTTTATAGTATGCATTGACACTCACGCACCTATTGAGATAAAAAATGGGCCTAGTAGACTTTTGACTTTGGATGTGACAGAAATACGGCCAGAGAAAGGCGTTAGTGGCTCATGCATTACATCATCAGCGTCATTAGACTTGATTACTGTACATCACACCTTGTGTAATTATTATTTTATCCTAAAATACGCCCAATTGGACTCTTGTTGGACCAGACTGGCGTCTTTATGAACGCAGTGCATCTTACTGCCTGATACTAGTTTAATTTGGATTGAGCTGAAATGGGACACTCAAAGGGCTTGTTCTTATGGAAAACAGCTGTTTCTGCCATGATGACGGTGTGTTATATTCTGAAAAAGGATTTTAAAAGCTTCCCGCTCATATTGCTTTAATCAAGGTGTAGGACCTCTTACTTTCTTAGAAAACTCGCCACTTTGACATTCCCTTATCTCGCCTCATAGATCCTTAACCACCCTTTAGCCCTTTCAAAGCTGTCAATTTCTCAAAGTCTCGGGTTGTTTGATGTATGTGCCGTTCATCTGACCTCTGTTCGTAGGCGGGGTTATTAACCTGTCGGTGCCGGTGGTCCTCCCCGTCTCGAGCTCCGACAAAGAGCGCCTGGACGGCAGCACTGCGTTCGCGTTGGCCTACGGTGGACGGAGAGTCGCCATCCTGCGAAACCCAGAGTTCTACGAGCACCGCAAGGAGGAGCGTTGTTCCCGGCAGTGGGGCACCACATGCAAGGATCATCCATACATCAAGGTCAGAGGTCAAATATGGGCAACAATCTGCTTGTTTAATAGATTATGAACACTGTGTCCTAACTAGGCAGTGTGTCCGGCATCAAGAAAGTGGAAGATCTGCGTGACCCAACACAGTAACAGCCAATTAGAGCATATTTGATTGATTTTAATTTATTCATTGTTCACACAATATTGCAGTTACATTAAAAGTTCATATCTTTGGAATTATGTTTTTCTATGGCAACACTGTTAACGCCAAAATCAATCTGTGTAACTTGATTGAAGAAGAACTCGGGTCAATTTTAACATTGAGCTAATTTTTTTTGTACATTGAAGTGTTGTCAGTATAGACAAAAACGAAAAAAATCTGTGTTTTCTACACCGTGTTATCCTCTTTTTAAAATTCGCACCCTGTTGACTTCAATTGGGGCATGTTCTAAACCTGCTTTTAGCCTCTTAACATCCTTGATTTGTCATTACGAGTGGACAGCCATGTGAGTCGTGTTATTAAGAGGGACCATGGTCAATCTGACTGCAGTAGATGTGAAAGATAGGCAGATGCGAACTCGACAATCGACTACTGTGGACTTCGACCGAAAACAGGAAGTAAATAGAGGTTTGTGAGCTGGCTGAATTAACATCATTTTTATTGATATCTTTCACATCTACTGCAGTCAGATTGACCGTGGTCACTCTTAGTAAAATAACTCACATGGCTGTCCACTTGTAATGACAAATAAAGGATTTTAAGAGG
>JAOTRC010000012.1:28714253-28735939 GCA_027497675.1 Cyprinella lutrensis
CCACTTTGGCCGGAGTTTTTAGAAATAATCGTTTTCTGTGATAAAAATGGGGTTTTCGTGTAAACGAGAGGCCAATCTGCAGGGAAATATCTGTCTTTTCCCTTCATGTAAACGGGGCCTCAGTCTAGACAAACATAAAATGACATAAAATGACATACACCTATACATAATTGATTACAAGTAACGTTGCACCTACATATCTACTAACTCTAATAATAGTAATAATAGATTTGTAGGGTTAGGGTTAAATTAAGTTGACATTTTAACGTTGAGGTCTATTGAGGCCTATTTATTTTAACTTTTGATTCATAAAAATCACCAATCATCGTGAAATGTTGGCTACTTTTACATAATTACATTTTGCTTTCGCTAAATGTCCCTTTGCGCCACCTGGTGGTCATTTCGCGAACGACTTTGAAATACGGCTGGTTTATTTTTGTCGCGGTGGATTTGTCGCGGTGGATTTGCCACGGCAGTTACCGCGGCGGTAAGTGTCATTCTGGTTGTCCACCTTCTGGATAATTACAAGGTTAGTTATAGCCAACAGCACCTTCAAATGGACCATCAAAATCAAGTGCTGCCATAAGTAGATATTAATGAGTAACATTTACAGGAACACAATTTAGATTTTTGTAAATTTGAATACTTCTGTCATGACAACTTTTGGGAGATTGGTATGGTAATAGAGATTGGCATGGTAATGGATATGGCCTTGCTAATGTATTTGGTCTTAGTGGAATGGATCTACACTGCTGCTACTTTTGAGCAAGTACCGAGACTTGCTACTGCTAAAACATTCACAGACACTGATGTGAGCATGAACGATATGCTGTTGCTGCTGCACATGTAACATACTTGATTTAACTCCCATAGCAGATACTGTATACTGTATACAGGTGGAGCGTTTCTGAAAGTGCGCTGCTGACTGCTACCAGCGACACCCTGCATTGTTGAGTTGCAGCTTATTGGACGCTGATGCAACAGCAACCAATCAGCTGTGCTATTTATATAATGATGTGATCACTGCCAAATGATGCGCCATCTAGTTTCTTACCAGAACTAGGTAAATTCTTAAAAGTCTGAAAAGCTCCTAAGAATGGAGATGAGGTTTGCTGAATAAAGGTTTGAATCTGAGTCTGTTCCTCGCAATCATACGGATTTGGATTTTGGGAAAAAAAGCACACAAATAAAATTAATGTATGTTGTGTTTTTGGAGTATTTTATGGTTCTGTGTCAGTCACAGCATTGGACTATACTGAGAAAACTGTAAAAAAATGTGACTGAAAATACAATGCCACTGATATGACAATTGAGTAAAATTAAAATAATGATTTGCACACATTTGTGTCTTTAAGTTGTTGCAACTTGAAAAAGTTTTAGTGCTGTCAATATGTCAGTATTGTACATTTCAGTGTATACGAAAGGGCAAATAAATGTACGTGTGGTAGAACCACACTTTATGTAAAAATACACACAAATGCTCATGAGATCACTGTTGCACTGTGTCACATTATGGAAAAGTTGCAAAACAGGTCGCAAATGGCAGTTCATATTCACTGTGTAGAAGGCTGACAGTTTATTAAAATGTATATTAAAGTTGTTTATGCTCTAAGCATAAAAATCCTGCATAATGTAACCTACATATAAATAAACATGTTGAAGATAATACAAATTCCTTTGCCCCACACAAGCAGAATACTCACATGTAAGCAGTGCTAATAAGGGCGCGGGAGCAGGACCTCTCTTCCTGTGCAGTTCACATGCGTAGGGAATGAGCTAGTATCTTATATCTGGCACAGAAGACCCTGCTCATCCATCATCATCTGTTCACTGGCCTCTGAAGAAATGCCTTAATGGGAAAGGATAATGGATTTTACACATAAGCCAACATGAAAAATTTGTGACCCAAAATTTTCAATTCTATATTAATGTTATTCATTTGTGAATGAGGCAGGATATTCAAAAACAAACAAATTTAGAGGAAACTGAGATTGCCAAGCCAGGAAATAGTGGACACTCCAAGTGAATATACATCTTGATAATCACACTCAGCTCTAAACTATTTTCACCATCTTGAAATTGTTCTAGTCAAATAAAAGTAACAATGAAAGACTGGAAAATCATGTAGAAATGGTGGTCAAAGGATGTGGGAAGCCAATGGAGCAAGGTGTTTGGAGGTCAGGGGTTGAAAAGAAAGAAGCACTGGTGGCATTCAAGCGAAAAGCAAAGTAACTATGGCATTTTGATAAATTGTTATGAAGACATTTGCGGATTGCATTTAGCATACATCTTTATCCAAAGTGATTTATGGGACAAAACACAAGTATATTTTGTTCTCCTTGTGCATACACAGTAAGACCATTAATGTGTACAAGACATTAAAGATATTTAAATGCAGTGTGGACTTTATGTCACACTGACATAAATCTTAACAAATCTGCCATATCAGAACATTAATAATCCTAATTACTCCTAACAGCCATTTTGAAAGATTTGAGGTTTTCTTCCCCATTAAATAGGTGGCTTTTTTTTCTCTTGGGTTACCTTCATTAAATCTATTGAAACCTGAATCGTATTCCATCACATCACATTGTATGACAAGTTAAGACATGTAATTTTACTATCTGACCCGATAATGGAAAGTTTCAGCAATAAAACAAAATATTTCAATGTAGATTTTAAATGAGGTGGAAAAAAAATGCATAGCCCCTGTCATCTTTGATTTAGAATAATTGCCTATCATACTAATTGGCATCTTATAATGTTTGATATGTCATTACTTAAAGGTCACTGTAATTGCTTAAATTAGCATGGATCATTATTCACATGATGAACTGCCATATATCTTGCTTGCCAAGACAATCACCCTCATTTGAGAGTGAAACACTATAGAGGAATGTTGACAAGGACGCAAAAAGTGGTACAATGAGCAATAATCTTTGTATTACTTTAAGAAATATTTCGGTTCAATACAAGTTAAGCTATTTTTATAGACTTAACTTAAAATGTACAGTAATAAACCATATTTCATTATCTGATATAATGTTAATTTAGTTAGTTTTGTATTGATATCTGTTCTGTACCATTGTAATAGAGTGATAACCAACAATCATCACAGCAGAGAGAAGTCACATGATCAATCAAAGCTCATCACAAGAAGCTCTTCCACAAGAAGGTTTATAGACTTTATGCACCAGAAAAACGAGGATGCCGCTTTAGAATATTTTCTTTGAACTTCCGTTTTTGCGGTTGCTCTGTATATTTCTATGGCATTGCTGTCCAGGAGTAATTAGCTTTTGAAGTGGATAATGTAAAGTTAATGAAAGTTATCATGAGGATTGTAATGTTTAAAGCAGATGTCTTAACAAATGTCGGTAGACCAGGAAGATTTTAAAACAAGCAGTTCGTTCATTAATAGGCAAGATCACTGTGAAAATACAGACTGAAAGACAAAAGACAACGAGCGCAGAGCAATGACAACGAGCAAGCGCAGTCTCATTCATACAAACTTTAAACACAATCATGGTAACACACATGAAATAAAAAAAATGCAATGAACATTAATTTACCAACATTACGTAACATAATTACATTTCATAATTACATTATGTAACATAAACCCTAATTTACATAACTGATTGGAAATAAATAAATAAATACATAAGAAAACTATGAGGAAACTTAAAAATACTTTAAATGTTAAGTGTCACACAGGGGATTATGGGAATGTCAATTTACATTTTTTTTTTCACTGCAAATTATACAATGAGTTGTTCTTTTTCAATTTCAAAAACTGTAAATTTAACAGTATTTTACAGTAAAGTTACATTCAATGAGATCTATCAGTTATTTACGGTGAATAGTACAAAAACTTTCTGTTAACCAAATAACAGTTTTGCGCAGTAACATTTTTACTGTTTTTACCGTTAAAAATATCAATTATTTGAAAGAAACAATGAAATTACATTACAAATTACAAATTTCATTACAATGAAAAGAAAAAAAAAGGAAGAAAAAAATAGTTTTGAAAGGATAGCCCCATGATTTGCACAATATATGTCTACATAGCTATTCATAGCATATATATAGCCTACTGTCAGGACGGAAAACACAACACACTCTAACAACACAGTCTCATCCCAAGTCGTCATATAACTGACGTCTTGGGACGTCTTTTGACCTTACGTCAACATCCGCCATTTTAGGGTACCTGGTCTGGGGTAGGGTTAGGATCCGATAACGTCATTTAACCGATGTTTAAAGGTACCTTAAAAAGGCGGATGTTGAGGTATGGTCAAAAGAGACAGGATACCTGAAAGAAACCTGACATGGGCAAAGTACAACTCAGACTAAAAGTCCATCCACCAAAACTACAGTATGCTGTAATGCATAAGAACAAATTCGTCCATCTAGAATATTAGTCTCACCACTAAATAGATGTTGTAAAAAAATTCATCTCAAATAACAGTTTTGTATCTAATTAATGCACTTTTTTATTTTCTTTAAAACACTTTTCACCTTTCAGAGAACTTGACCTTCTCAATGTTTAAAATTTAACAATATCATAAAGATAATCATTCTGATTATAATATAGTCAGTTATAACTATTCAACCGTGTCCTACATTTTTTTTTGTGCAATGATTTTCTCCCTTTATAAATAACTGAACACTGAAGTTTTTTAAGAAGTAACATTAGCAACAAGTAAGTTCATCAATTTAGTTTTTCTTTTATTCATTAATTATATTATTTTATATGCCGTGTTCACTGCCTACGCCAAACTTCAACCTAGATTACTAAAGTTATTTAAAAATATTATATATATATATATATATATAAAAGTTTAACTCAACACTATAAACTAACATTTGGTCCCAAACTATTCTCACGGCAGGGATGAGAAAAAGTGGTGATCTATATGCAAGCAGTCTTTATTAAACACAAAAACTAGGATGATCAAAACAAGAAAGCAGGGATCAATAATCCAAACATGAGACATAAACAAAATTAGGAAGACAAATACAGTATAATAATACAAACAAAACACATGACAGATTTACAATGACACATGTAAAGGGAAAAACAATGAACAAAAACTGAAGACAGGCAAACAGAACTAAACCATAGGAAATTAAAACAAAAAACAACAATACAACAGAATATCGAAATAAGAGTCCTAGAACATTAAACACAGGAGAATCGAGACAACTAGCGAGTCCATACCAAGATAGACTACATTTACAACCCTGTTTTTTTTAAACCTGTTACCCAATGTTAAGTACTTTTCTGACCATTTGTTGAAGAGTATATTTTGTACAGTTACAGATATCCCCAACTAAACGACTTTCATGTATTTTAGAATTAGACCAAGAGACTCAAAATCGTTTAATACGTTTGAGGTTTCCAAATTCACAAAAGTTCATTTGCTCTATGACCCTATTTAAATATTTCTGTTCCGTTTGACCCAACATAAATACAAAATATAGAACATTTCAACACAATTTCAACATTTTGTAGTATGTGAATTACATACGTGTGTATAATTCAATATCATGTAAAACAGATTTTAAGCATTACCTTGTCAGGTACTTGAATAATAATAATTAAAAAAAAGGAAATATTAATGTTACGAGAGGTGGATAATGAATATTGTAACTACCACCAAATATAGTGGCATGAATTCAAATCTGTTTGCTTAGTAGTCTCAAGTGGGCTTAGCAGCACCAACAGCTGGTTGCAGTTTCACTCACTCACACAATAAAAAACAACAACAACACAAGTGTAAAACTAGGAGCAAAATCAAAACTGAGCCATCTGTCAGCCAATTTAATTCAAAAATCAAAATCTGATTAAGCAGATTATGTGGGTGGCCCAATTCAATTCGTATCAAGTTTAAGGAAGCAGCTAAAATAGTCACATAAATACAGGCAAATTACATTTACTTTCCCAATCAGACTGCTCTGTGTTGCTCTCTACAGCCTGCAGTGAAGTGTTGCAGGAGTTCACCATATCAAAGCCTGACAGACGCAGGTGCAGAATACTTAGCGACCCATGATTGTCTGCATATCGAGACTCCCGGCGGACTTCTCTGCTAAATATCGTTGAGGTGAGCGGATAGGATTGTTTGCGGCGCTGAGAAGCTTTGATAAGTGTGCTGGTATTTATTTTGACTCTTTTTCTCTATCAGTCCTGTCAGTCCTAGGCTGCCACTCAGAGAGATATTGAGGTGGGTCCTAGACATGTGGGAGACATCGCTGCTGTGATGAATCTGAATCCCTTGCTCTAGATCTGTGTGTGCGCGCACACGTGTGCATGCTCTTGCTCAGCTCAGCTGTTTATTTATAGCTCCTCTACAGCTCAGAGCTCAACTCCCAAATGCTCCTTCTCATAAAAGTCTATTTCTGCATCTACACACACCCAAATATTCCCTCAAGTATTCATTTTTTGGAGGGAATTTCATGTTCTCTCTGTCTTTTTATTTTCTGATTTCACACTTCTTTCCTTCAGTATGAGTGACACTTTGTATGTCATGTTTGTGACACTATTTTCTAGCTCACAGGTTTCTGCTACATCATGATTGCGGTTATTATCTAGATCAGAGTTTCTCACATGGTTTTGTTTCAGGACAAGTGGTGACCATACACAGAACTAAAACATGTAATGTATATTGGTATATTGTTAAATAAATAAATAAACATTTATTCTAAAGTCTACTAATATTAATCATTGTTTATTAATAGTTAGAAATTAAGACTTGATCCAACTATAAGCAATCTTTTTTTTAGTCATTTGCTAGATATGGAAATATACCTCTATAGCTCTAGTGATATATGCATATCACATATAATTTAGTACATACAAAGACATACCTGTACATACACTCACCAAAAGGATTATTGGGAACACCATACTAATACTGTGTTTGACCCCCTTTCACCTTCAGAACTGCCTTAATTCTACATGGCACTGAATCAATAAGGTGCTGAAAGCATTCTTTAGAATTGTTGGCCCATATTGATAGGATAGCATCTCGCAGTTGATGGACATTTGTGGGATGCACGCATGAAGCTCCTGTTCCACCACATCCCAAAGATGCTCTATTGGGTTGAGATCTGGTGACTGTGGGGGCCATTTAAGTACAGTGAACTCATTGTAATTGTCATGTTCAAAAAAAAAAAAATTGAAAAGATTCAAGCTTTGTGACATGCATTATCCTGCTGGAAGTAGCCATCAGACATCAGAGGATAGGTCCATGGTGGCCATAAAGGGATGGGCATGGTCAGAAACAATGCTCAGGTAGGCCGTGGCATTTAAGCGATGCCCAACTGGCACTAAGGGGCCTAAAGTGTGCCAAGAAAACATCCCCCACACCATTACACCATCACCACCAGCCTGCACAGTGGTAACAAGGCATGATAGATCCATGTTCTCATTCTGTTTACGCCAAATTCTGACTCTACCATCTGAATGTCTCAACAGACCAGGCAACATTTTTCCAGTGAAATACTCAGACTGGCCCGTCTGACCCGGCGAATGTGGAATTTTCTGTACAGCATCATGGGTAATGTATTTTTCCCTATGAATTCTGCTGTTAAACATGATAATTTTAAATATAAGTTGAAATAATGTGGACTGACCGCTTCAACAGAAGCAAATTCCACTCATTTACAACATTGTAGCTCTAGGTCTGTCTTTAAAGATTAATAAGTTATCATTAAAAATCAAGAAAATAAAGTAGTGTATATATTTACAGTGAACATTTCTGTCTTTCAGTTAACACCATTCGCCATCTTGGATGATGATTCCAGTGGATGTAGGGATTTCTTTAATCGCACGGACCTTATTGATGGATACCTGCAATGCTCATTATCAGGCCAAAGCGAGTTATCTTTTAAGGTATCTATTTATCCCTACCTTTTGAAACAGTCTTGACTTCAGGAACGTGCTATAAGTCAAATTCTCAAGAAATCTCACACGTTATCTTTAAAATGACTTAATCATACATTACTTCATGCCATCTTATCATGCCAGTTGGGTGCTGAAATGGACACTGGTAGTCAGTACACAGGGTGCCCAATCACTGCCTGCTGCTTTTGCAATTTCTCCATCTCATGTTTTGGGACAATGAGCCATTGTGTGGCAGTTATTCAATCCTCTGAAGCTTGCGAGCTTTGACAGTGAGTGATCACATAAAATGATGTCACTGCAAATGCTTGGAAGCCAAGTACAAAGGAGCACCTAGATACTGATCTGCGGTCAGATTAATGTGAAGGAACACTGATGAATTCAGAGGAAGTCTGTAACAAAAGTCACAGGCGCAAAGATTTTACAGAATAAGGCAATTCTGTCCCTTAAAAAGAAGAGAACTACTGAACTTTTTTAAATCAAGATTTTTTATAATCAAGCTAATGGAATGTGCGCCTGCAGAACTCGGAGTGCCTGATATTCACAATGTTCTACAAATCCCATGTGTCTTGCTTATTCATTTATTGAACGTTTGACTACGCTTTTTAGTTACAAATAAGTGTAATTCACCAAAGGCCAGATTTACTAAACATGCCAAATTAGCATGAGAGCAAAATTCCAAAAAAAAAAAAGTGCCGACGGGGTGGAAAGTTCTGCGTATCTAAAGATGACGCGCAAATTAAAGAACAGACACAGACGGATCATTTCCATAATGACCAATGCAGTCTACCAAGAACAGCGCAAATTAGCATGCCTTTTTTATTTAATAATGTTTTTTTGTGAACCCAACTACTTTCATTGAATGAACAAAAATAGTTCAATAAAAAATAAAGGTTTTGGATGACATGATGGTGAGAACCCCAACCCCCATGTACTCAATATATGACAAAACTCACAAAAACAAATGCAGAGCTTTACAGAACAAAACACACAATTGTGTCTGATTCACATTTAATGATCTGTCTGTCTATAAACAAAACCCCATTCCTGATAAACCCAATCAGGAGTCTACACTGCTTTAATTATACAACAATAATTGCACTCAAGTAAATTGTGTTCTGTTGCATTTCGGCATGCTATTAACATACCGAAACGATAGCATTATGTTGTTTTATGGTTGACTGGATTGATTTAGTGGAATATTTGCAAAATCACATTTTATCATGAGAGCGGTTTGGGGCCTACGGTGTTTAGTCATGGTACATCGTAAATCTAAGCGTAGAACTGGCTCCAAGCTGCAGCTTTCTGTGTAGAATGTTCATATCCACAACCATATAGATAATACAAGATGGGGTACTACTTACATTTTGAAAAAAGCAAACAAAAAAAACTTATGTTAAAGGTAGGGTAGACAATATTTTTCGCAAACACATTTTGTTATACTGGTTCTCTCTCCACATCCTGATAACAATCAATAATATAAGTGGTCTAATTGTTTTAAAAAATTACATGCATCTTTTGTGAAATGATTTATTCCAATGCATTCTCATCCCAAGGCGTTATATACTGAACGCTTTTGCCAATGCATAGACATCCAAGCACATGGCACCCTTTAGCGTCAATATAACACGCACAGAGTATGGGTAGGTTTTATTCGACTCGGTCATGCCGACTGATATCCAAATCCAACTAGATTTGGAATGCATTAACTAATTGTTACAAAACAATTAAATTAAATGTTTTAAACGCTTATAACTCTGACTGTGGTTGACTTATTTTAACTGGAGTCATCTCGTTGGGTTCCTGAATCTTTGCTGAGTCCAACGACACCAGACTTGTCAGGTTCCGGCATATGTTGTGCAGCGCAGTAATTTAGCGCTTAAAAAACATTTGCCGATATCTTCAAAACCGCCAGTCCGATCGAGACGAAACCACCGTCAGAAGTTTGGAAACATAGGTCACTGGTTATATGCTAATACCCAAATCCAAAAATATTGATAGTAAGTGATAGTAAAATTAAATCAAAGTCATATGTCAATCATTTTTTATAGGATATTTTTCATATAAATGTATATAACTCTGAAGCGAATCAAGATTTTTCACCAAATTTGGCACTCACATGCCAAAAAATGTGGGATTTTGCCTTTTAAATAATAGAACATAACATGCCATACTTAACGAATGCATTGGTGTAACATTACGAAACTCAATTTGTCCCATCAGCACCATCCCCTGAAGGTACTCAAAATAATTCAAGACAGCGCCACCTTTTGGTCAAAGTCATAACAAAATTTCTAACAATGCTTAAAACTTTTGAATAAATCTGCGTATTTTAATGCCACTGGTCTGAAAGTTGTTTCATCGTCACCAAACTCTGACCACATCACATTGATTTTGTAACTACGCCACCTATTGGTCGAAAGTGATAATCCATCTAATCACATTTTTGTTAATGTATGTGATTTTTCAGCCAATTTGCGTAAATTCGTCTTCAATTGCTCCTTGCGGCAGTTGGTCTGACACATGTTGGCATGTCTTGTCGTCTTCTTTGTGCTTGGCCCCGGTATTGCTGCTTGCAGCTATATTTATTATTGTAATGTTATGTGCTTCTATATGTGAGGTAATTTAACATTGTCTCTCATGACGCTTTGCAGACTCGACTCTGGTTGTGTGTGTTCGTGTGTTCTGGCCTGGCTTTGGAAGTGCTCTGAAGTGGGTGAGATCTTATTATTCAAAAGCTAGATTGCTATTGCTAGCTAGCCACTCTGAAATTGCCTACCCTTCCTTTAATACTTTTATTCAGCATGGAAAGAAGAGGCATTTATAATGGTACAAAGATTTATATTTCAAATAAACGCGTTTCTTTTGAACTTTCTTTTCATCAAGCATTTCTGAGTAAGAAATGTATCCCAGTTTCCAAAAAATATAAACAGCCCAACTGTTTCAACATTGATAAGAAGAAACGTTTCTGTGTGAGACTTCTTTCGAAAACATTAAACGTCTTACCAAACCCAAACCTTTGAATGGTAGTACATATGAAAAAAATGTAGCTTCTTCAGGGGATGTAAATGTACACCACATTGATCCCTTAGAACACTTTTAAAATATGCAGTGCTGAAATCAAACTGTGTGTAACTCTAGGAAAACCCCCACTTTATGGATTCAAGGTTTTTTGGGATAACTCATCGAATGTTTCTCTGTATCTGGCTCTTAAAGGTGACTTGCGTCTCATTGAATTTTCAAAGCCTGAGGCGTTGTCGTATTAACCCAGATCAGGCTGCTTGGGTTTGAGTCAGAGACTATGCCTTTAAGGCTGTAATTTAACAGCAGCTTCTCTTCATGTGGTTAACGCTTCACTAAAGACCGTTCACTGTTTTCAATTAGAAAAAATCTGAGTCATTAAGAAGTCAAGAAGCTGCATTCATGCTTCGACCGTTCTGTGACTTCTAGGGAAATGGCCCAATCCATCTTCCGGAAAAAAAGGGGACACTGTTAGAGCGGTTATCTGATGAGGCAGCACCCTCCTTTCCAATGAGAAATTCCTCCACCAAAGCTTCCTGGAATTTAGGGATTTTGAGGAACAAGCTCTCTGAACCAGCTGACCAAGTCTGATGAAGGTTTGAGAGGTTTGTCTCCGATTTGAACTTTATTCAGAGGTAAAACGTGCAAAATAATGTAACAACAACAATAAAATAATCAGTGATACCGACCAAATCAATTATTGGTAGTAAAATAGTAGCTAAATGAAACTAAGAGTAATTCATGTTTCTCTTTAGATTTTTTCATTATTTTTATTGGATTTTTGGTTCATCTCATCTGTAAAACTCTATATAATTGATAGCTAGATAGTATTATTATTATTTAGTATTTTTAACACTTTTCTCAACTGTAAATCTCTGCCCAAAATAATTATGAAAGTAAGAAAAACTGTGACTGTATGAGATGCGAATTATACATTGCTCCTCTTTTAAGCGTTTGTTTACAGAATGCAAATAGTGACCTTAGTTTTCCTTGTTGTTTTACTCTTGGCAAAAGATAAAACACTTCTTTTGAAAGCCATGACTTCTATCGGAATTTTATGGGTAATTGATTTACAGAAATATAACAAGAAAACGCGCACACCTGTTTTTCATCATTTGTCGAAAAATACATTCGGGAAACAACATGGTTTTGGACAAAGGTTTTCAAAGGGTTTTAAACATTATTTCCTGGAAAAAAATTTCAGGGTAAATGCGATAGCAAATTGTTTTGTTGTTCCAAATTTTTATTCCATTTAAACAAGATGCACTTTTTTATGTGCCAGAGTTTTATTAATGTATAGGCAGCCCTGAGGTGGCTCTGAATATCATGTTTTATTTGTCATCTTGTATGGTTGTGCTCAAAATGTACATGAATACGCTCACTGATAAGGACCGCACAGAATATCTTTGGGGGGAAAAAGTATCCCAGATAGCAAACGTACGCCTCCAATATTTAAAGAGCACTTCATCTGAAAAAAACATCTGATAAACATATTTAAAAGAGTAGTTTTACATACTTTCCCATCTTAAAGATATTTTCTAAGTGTCTATAAAGCACCTGACAGGAAACGTCTTGGAGATGTATTCAAGCTCCAAATGAGAGTTTCAGTGCTGCTTCAAAGGGCTTTAAACGACACCAAATGATGAATAAGGGTCTTATCTAGGACCCGTCGAGTCATGACTCAAAAAAAGATTTGTTCATTTTGATGAACGAGTTTGAACAGGAGAGTCACGAACGCTCATCACAGAACAGAGGTGAGCATTTGTGCTTATAAAACTTAAACTTTTTTTTTTTTTTAAATGACCGATCGTTTCGCTAGATAAGACCCTTATTCATCGTCTGATGTCGTTTAAAGCCTTTTGAAGCTGCACTGAATCTCTCATTTGGACCTTGAACCGTTTGGTTCCAATGAAGTCCATGGTGAAAATCCTGGAATGTTTTCATCAAATACATTTGTTCTTATAAAACCTAAACTTTGTTATTTTTATTAAATGAGCGATCGTTTCGCATGATAAGACCCTAATTCATCGTCCGGAATCGTTTAAAGCCCTTTGAACAGTTTGCAGTTTGCACTGAAACTGTCTTTTAGACCTTGAACCATTTGGTTCCCATTGAAGTCCATTATATGAAGAAAATCCTGGAATGTTTTCATCAAAAAAACGTAATTTCTTTTCGGCTGAAGAAAGAAAGACGTGGACATCTTGGATGACGGGAGTAAATTATCAGCAAAAGTTTTTTTTTTTTTTAAAGTGAACTACTCCTTTAAATCCAAACAGCATTTTCTTTTCTTTTTTTGGCCGGGCAGTGTAGTAAGAGTAGAATGTTATTCCGCCCATAGCTGTATTTGTGCCTATTTTGGACACTGCAAAGAACATCAACAAATTGAAAATTTCAATAGAGTCTTTGTTAAAGTCTGTTAAGTTTCTTAGTGCTATGCAAATGTTGACCTACAGTGTGTTTATGTTAAGCAAAATAAGGAATAAAATAAGCAGATGTGACCTCAGTTTTGACGCAGAGGACATAGTAGATTTGGGCATATGATTAAAGCGATAAGACACACTTCATTGACAGAACAGATGAGTAATGTTTCTCTAATATACCACTCACGGCATTGTTTCTACTGGAATCGATCCAGTCGATACGGGATATAACCAAGCTGAAGAAGTTGGCACCCGTCGTGGTGGCTGACATTTGAACTTCTGAGCTGCCAAATTTGAATGAAATTGAATGAAAACAACAACAGCTGATCTCTGCTGTAAGTTTGTCTCTGTTTGTTCTACACGAGATGGCTTGTGTCGATAAAGCCTTTGGATTGTAACGTCAGAGCATTACATCGTAGCGATCAAAGCTCGGTTGGCTTATTAACACTGCAGCGATGACAGAATTTCAGAATGCCACCCAGAGTTCTCCTTTAACCTCATTGGAATTAGTATTTATTTTTCCTCTGCTTATTCTCCCTTGAACCTGTTCCTCACTTTCATGTCCCATATTTTCCACTCCGGCTATATTTTTACCAGCGAAGATTTGTTTTCAGTGCTATATGGTAGCTGCCAAAAACACAATCCCTATGATTTCATCTTCATAAGGCATGACTGCATTACAATATTACTATATTACAGTTCACTTACTTCCACGCTCCTCCTTCATATTTGATTTATTAATGCGTCCATCTCATATAATTTAAACCTCCAAGATCAGCTGAGTAAAGGTTCGAGCATACACATCTAAAGTGCAATTTGCATGTCAGCTGTTTTAAATCATCATCTTGAATCTTGTTTTCATCCAAAACTTTAAGAAATATGTTTCTCGTCCTTTGTAGGCAGGTGTTCTTAAAAATCCTGGCTTTAAATTGAGAAACTCCCAGATTATACAATATTATTGTTTGCTAAACTACGATTTGTTTTTTTGTTAAATGTGTCAAAAAAGGGATACATCATTTTTTTTTACTATTCTGTTTTTACTAAACTGTAAAAAAG
The DNA here is from genome assembly GCA_027497675.1 of Cyprinella lutrensis. Taxonomy (NCBI): domain Eukaryota; kingdom Metazoa; phylum Chordata; class Actinopteri; order Cypriniformes; family Leuciscidae; genus Cyprinella; species Cyprinella lutrensis. Next base: position 28,728,654 of record JAOTRC010000012.1, read on the forward strand.
TGTTAACTGTGTAAAATAAATTAAGTAATCTTCAACTTGTTTTATGTTATATAAGATTCTACTCATTTTGAAGTCATTTTAAAATTATTTAAGTTGAAATGATTTAAACATCCAAGTTGATTGTACTTAATTTAAGGCAACAGTTTTTTTACAGTGTAAATTAATTAGATTTGAGCTATTGTCCCCCCAAAATGTGCTCACCTTGACCCAAAATTCACTAATTACTTAGTACTATAGTAGCCTGTATACTAATTATACTATAGACTGTAGAAATGATTTTTTTGTGTGAAGTAAATACTACTGAAAAATAACAATGTAATTTACATGAAAAAGTTAGTTCAGGCAAGAATTAAAACTAAGTAAATTCCATATCAGTACTTTATTTAAGCGAGAAGTGAAAGTATAAATATCAACTCAATAAAATTAAGAAAAAATTACTTAGGTTCATTTTTCACTGGTTTCCAGCGTTTCCAGCTGTATTTACACTGTTTTATCATTGATTTTTCTTGTCAGTATTAGTAACTTGCCATTTTGTGACATTTTGAGTAATTTTTTTGCTCAAAATGACACATTCAAACTCGAAAATCCATGAAATGTTACTGCCATTGTGTAATTGTCAACCAAGCATTATTGATTTCTTTGCATTCACATGATGCTTAACAGCTGACATGATTTTCAAAGTTTACTCTTTAAAGTTTACTTAATCCCATATTCCAAGTAATTTTAACTTAGGCTAAATATTTCTAATTAAAGATACTGATAAATATGTTCAGGTTTTTACTTGGCAAATCTTTGTAAATTTACAAACATTTTCAAAAGTTGCCTAACTTTTTTCAAAACCTACATTTTTTCAGTGTATTTATAGCCTAGGCTACTTTAAATAAGGCATCAGATGCAATCGGTAGACTGACTAATTGGAAATCCCATGAAATAACATGCTTCGCAGGTTCAATGTCTTTAAACATCCATAACTGAATTCAGCGCAAATGTGCTCCGATGGTTCTCTGCGAGTCAGTAGTGTGTGTGAACAGGGGCGCACCACAGATCAGTCATCTTTTGTCAATAGCCTACAGAATGGGGGCGGAGGAAACACATCATATAAAAAGAAGGTATCCCACCACATCATGAAACAGCGGGCAGCTTCACAAACACTCGAGCAGGAATCCTCCTCTCTGCTGCCACTTTCTTTAGCCTACTTTTTTTGGTACAGCATCCCGATGCTTTAGCCTAAGCTTATCCACATCTTTGAGATTGTATAATGGCATATTAAGTAGCTCATAACGGTTTTTTCCCCACTGACAGGTTATTTGATGGACACTGTAGAATGGAGTTTATGCTTTTTTAAGCCAAAGTTTGGTGGTCAAAGCACCTAGAGCTGCAGGAAACATCTTATCTTCAAGAAACCAACACATTCTCATTCAGATAAGACGAGACTGAGAGGATGCTGAGCGTTACGCGGAGTCGGAGCTGTTGGATGTTGACGCTGATCATCGTGGTTGTGCGGATGGGAGAAACTCAAGGGACCGAGAGCAAAGCCCAGGTGAACTCCATCAAATCACTGGAGCCCCAGATCGCCTCCACTAACCGCTCCAGCGCTTCATATAGCGACATCCCGAAGAAAAGCAACATCCCCGCTCAGGTAAACCCGACAACTCTATCCATTTAAGAGAGAGAGAGGCAAAAACCCTTCAGGCATTATTGCTTACTAAATGCATATTTCTAAAGAAATTTCTGTCAGTTAGCCCACTGTCTACAGTTTGTCTGAGGGACAAACCTTATGTCCCAAAGTCACAAGCAGATTGTCCGAATTTTATCATTTTCTTGCGGTAGCCTGTATTAAAAAAAATCTGTAGCCTACTAAATAGCCTACACGTGACAATGTTTTGATCGCACAGAGACTAACGCTGTAATCTTTTGCGGTTAATAAAACTTGAAATCGTTTTTTTATTTTCATTTTTTTTAACTTGTAGCTACATTGCACTGCAGAATTAATTTTTTCTGATCTTTTGTTTTGCATTTTTGTTCATTAAAGGAATGGTTTGACAAATTGGAAATGGTATTGAAGATTAGGATCTCACGTCAAGTTTAGACTTTTACTTTCCATTAAGAGCCAAAGAGAAAGGCTTGTGAAAGCCCATAATGTAGGCTATAACTCATCTATTTAGGCTAATCAATTTGTCAAGGCTCAAACATTTGTGTTAATTTTGATGGTGATCATTAAGGGAGGCTGCATTATAAAACATGAACGTGATTTTAACTGTAAAAGGCTGTAAAAATAGGACCGTAAAATCTGTTTTAATCCTGTTAAGTTGTTAACACTATGTTTCCTTATAGGGTGTAACTGTAATATATCTAATTACATGTAATTTTACAGTGTAATTTTACAATTTTATCAAAGTTTCAATGTTTCCTTATAGGGTGTAATTGTAATAGATCTAATTACATGTAATTTTACAGTAAAACGCGGTTCAATTTACAGTTTTATATCCGTTGAAATAACCTAAAATGTTGCTACCTTATTTGTCATGGTAAATTTCTTGCAACCACAGCTGCCTTTTTTACTACCTTTTTAAAATTTGTTTCTGGAGTGTAGCCTTGCGTATTATACAAGTACAGTTATCAGAAAGGGTTTTATTGTAGGTCAGTTGAATGCTCAGTGCTTTTGAAAGCTTTATATTTTATAGCATGGTAAATCCTGGATTCTTACAAGCTCATGCTTTATTTACTTGTTTTAAGTGAATAAATTCTCAGCATTGGTAAGTCCCCATTACTGCAGATGAAAATCCTCTTTGCTATTTGGTTTTGGTCTTGGTTATGACACTCATATCAGCAGTAAATATGCAGATGTTGTTTTAATTGAGAGCAGACACAAGTTATGGGAAGAAAAAGAGGAGGTGATGGGATCTTTCTCCCTCTCATATCCTCTTTAGAGTGGGACGATCTCCAGTATGCAAGTTCCCTGCCAGACCCTCATCTAAACAATTGCTTTCAAATATACCATCTGCATAAACGCAGGTGGTCTGGATGATCAGGCCACTGCCATACATGTGGAAACCACTACAGTCCAATATTAGTTAAATGTCATGCTACATTTAGCTTCTTATCCAAATGTAGATTGCTAACAACTCTGCAGATTGCCAACAGAGTTGTCTCATTTGGAAGTTTCCAGTTGCAGATGGTGCAAGACAGATCTAGAACGTTTTATACTCTGAGGCGACTCTATACATCTAAGAGAATTGCATAGAAGATTTAATTAAAATAATGAAAGATAACTTTAAAAAAATGTATACCCTGCTGGAGAAATAACTGCTTAATTGCCTAATTTGTGGTTTAAGGTGCCTGACCAACTAACAAAACTCCCCTAAAACCAACCAAACCAGACTTTGGGTGTATACAAAACCAATTAGACTGGTTTAAGCTGTTTATTTTTCGCAACAAAAGCAATTTAGACTGTTTTAAAGCTGTTTGTTTTTTGCATGTAATGTATTTTTAGTAGTTGATGTTGATTAGCTTAATTTTTATGGAACAAAGCCGCGAATACACCTGGTATCAAGATGCGTTTTGGTCGATCGGACCACAAGTAGACTACATTTCCGTTTTTTAATCCACTTTCCACCACTTCTGTCCTGATTTCTTCAGGGGGAGATTCTATGGGCAGGTAAATGTAGGTAAATAACGATTTTACATATGAACGCAAGCATTAGCTTTCGTTTCTGCTCAGCCGCAAGACAAGCCGAACGCTGTGAGCGTGTTAGAAATCACGAATGGTGAGAGAACATTGTGCTTGGACATTTTTCGTCTTCAAACGAAAATTGGGACTCCGGCAGACAAATTTTAAATCCCATCTGGCGAGTGCGCTTCTCATAATATTTACCCATTAGGTCAGTTGGAGGTCTTTTTGGCTGTTTGAACGCATTCAATCAAAAGAGCGATTACACTACGAAAGCAATTCAGTCGAATGCGTTTTTGACAAGCTCAAAACGTTTTAGCACCTGAATTTAGCATTTGTGATCCGATCTCCCAAAACGAATCTTAATACCAGGTGTAAACAGGGCCAAATAAACTTGTTGTATGTAAATTATGTGTATAGGAAACCTTTGTAACATTTGCAATTGTATCTTTGAGGAATTTATTTAGTTTTAATGCCCTCTTAAATTGGAAATTGAAAACACTTGTCTTCTAATTAGCCTCGTATAGACATCCTGTTTTTGTGCAGTTACAACATTTCATGTTGATTTTTCTTAATGCCCCTTTGATAACATATGATGCATGTGATATGACACATGCAAGTTCCTCAATCAAAGTTTTTGTTTTTTAATTCCCCCTTTGGACGAAATTGAACTAGGCATGCATCCTCACAACAAGCTGTTGTCAAAGATTCTTTAACTTTGGACTTTGCCGCACCCAAACATTTTATTGAATTTTATTCGGAAAAAGCACTGACAAATTAAAAACATCTTTTGTTAGCTGTTTGATATATGTGAATTAACAGTCTGGGAAGAGTTAGTTCATTGTGATAGAATTTTTCCAGACATCACACATCATCAGCCCGTTTCATGCAATGCAGAGTTAGCCAGACATCAGTCACCGAGCACTGCAACCGAAACTCCAGCAGCCTTTTACAGTTCCTCCTCAAAGAAAACAACCAGCTTAAGATGAGTTTACACCATACCTGCTTTAATTGGGAAGAGATGGAAACCTGTGACGTTATACTCAGAGCGGTTCGTGAATCAAATGCGTTTCAATGGCAACACCATCAATGACAAAATTAATTGGCAGCAGTCAAGTTGTTTGTTCATTATTATTGTAATGTTAATTGCTTTGAGACATCAGGTAATGTAATCCCATCTCCCGTGATGTGGTAGGCTATATGAGGGTGGGATCTCATGCTTTCAAAGCTAACTTGCTATTAGCTGCTCCAAAAATTGCCTAACCTATTAAAGGGATACTCCACTTTTTTTGGAAATACACTAATTTTACAACTCCCCCAGAATTAAACTGTTGAGTTTTACCTTTTTTGAATCCATTCAGCCGATCTCCGGTTCTGGCGGTACCACTTTTAGCATAGCTTAGCATACACCATTGCAGTGCACAAGACCATTAGCATTTCTCCCCAAAAAATTACCAAAGTGTTTTGAATGGATTCAAAAAAGGTAAAACTCAACAGTTTATCTCTGGGGGAGTTGTAAAATGAGCCTATTTCCAAAAAAGAGTGCAGTATCCCTTTAAGGTAAGAACTACAATGCAAATAACATGAAGTAGTCAATAGGGAATTAGCCATATAAGTTTTGCAGGTGACTGAATATCTCTAAAAGATTTAATGGTGGCCCTCAGAAGTGTGCCTGAGTTTAATTTGCCATGATGTCCTAGTAGTCACTTTTCCTACATTTTTCTCTCCCATCTGGGCGAGCTGTCTGAAGAATGCTTTACATTTTTATATGTCATTACACAGCTGCTGAAATGTTTCCTCTCAAGTCCGCTAACTCTCTAACGCTCAAGGATATGGTGAAGATTATAACACAAGCTCCCAATAAATCTCCCACACTGGCGTACACCCAAGTGCTGCAAATTAGGCAGGCAAGTGAAACGGCCACCCAGTTTCATACATCCGTCCTAACAGAGACAAACCGAAATCGGTTTGCCGTTTCGTGCTATAAGTAAAGCTGGCCTGTAGCCATGATGGAAGAGTTTTATTAGTAGCAACAACTCAATTTAAAGGTGTCTGATCAAACTCATGTCAGATGTTGGCTTGACATTGTCCACAAATCACCAACAAACCGAAGTCACTCACTTTAGACGGTTAAGAGTAAACGTTTAAGGGGGGTTAATGGTGGTTTCCAGTTGTGGGCAACCCAAAAAAGAAGGATATTGGGATTGGCAGAACTTCTTCACCACATTAACCTCTCGACTAGAGGGGTAGAGGCTAGTATTTTGCATTTACACGAGAGCTGTTTCACATCAGTGCCGCAGCTTTGGGACTTTTAGCTTTTCCTCAAATTTAATTTGACGCTGAGGTTCCGTTAACGAGTGGGAGCGGGGCGGGGGATTGTTTGGGTCTGGCTTGTAAAGAAGCGAGGTGGGTCGCCCTCTCCTGCTCCCACTGAGGTTAAGTGACTGTTTAGTGATGCTAACGAGCTGAGAGAGTGAAATAAAACAGGCAAAAGTGTGGCGGCTTTTTAGCGCTAACCAGGCTAATCATCTGGAAGGTGTAATGACCATGAGTTTCTGAACCATGATTTCATTTGGCAAGGCATGATGTCGTATTTCTGTATAGCATTCCCAGAATTCCATGAATGCAACAGTTAGCATCCAGTTAGCCATGCTAAGTACAAAAACAGAACAATATTAGCCTACTAAAACTAAAGCTCCCCCACTAAACACCAGCTTCACCTGGTTGTGAGTCAAGCTAGACCAGCTTGGCCAAGCTGGAAGACGAACCAGAAAACGAGCTTAGGATGGTTTAAGTGAGCTTCTCCAACATTTAGCTAGTTTATATGAGGTGACATTGTATTTTCATTGTATTCTGTGGCAGCACATCAATGATAACATGCATTGATAAATTACGCTGCATTTTTTAGTGTTTTTGTTGCACTTGTGCTAGTCTTTATTGGGAAGTATTGAGAAAAATAAAATTTTATTGTGACAAAAAATACCCATCATCACATAATTAAGTAGGAACTCGTATTCCCACAGCCTCCATATGTGTCAATAATGCCTTTAAAGGTTTGCTACAGATATGTTTTGAGTGCTGGTGAGATTAGCCTTCACTTGCTTTCCTGTGCAATCTGATACACACAGGGCCATGCCCTTTGAGGGCGGATAAGGTTTGTTTGTTCAGTGACATAGTTTATTTTACTCTTGAAAACCCTCTCAATTCACTAACACCATTCATGGTGTCAGATATCAGCTTTGCTTTTGCAAGGTCAAGTTAAGCTGGGCCCCGGGGCCCTAGAGGAACTTGTGTGTGATACATGGGTTTTATGTGTAGAAACCCTATTCACGATCGATCTCATTGTCTGTTGTGTATATGAACTCAGATGCGGGTTCGAAGGAAGTCTTGCATTCCTATAGTGTAGATGAAGATGATTCTTTTGTAAACTGTCGTGTACAATATTTACTTTATAGGCTCAAAGCTGGCTGTATTTGTTGCAGATTTTTTTATTATATACTGTATACAATATATATATATATATATATATATCATACAAATTAAGTAAATTATTTCACTTACTTTTAATTACTTTTAATTTATAATATATATTTATTTACAATAAAATGTATGTATA
>JAOTRC010000012.1:28761192-28775751 GCA_027497675.1 Cyprinella lutrensis
AAACATTTTAAAAATAAGTAAATAAAAGTTGTGAACAATTAATAAAAGTAAATAAATAAAATATGTTTTGTATGATATCAGGTAACATATGATATGAGAACAATCTACATTTTGAAATAACTACTAATATACTGTGTTTAAAGAAAACAGCATGCAAAACATTTTTCACACATGCTCATCAGCATCTAATAAAAACAGACAGAAAAATGAATGCTACAGAGTCTGTTAATCTAACAAAATAGCATCGGCATGTATTTACTGCCTTTTTTAAGGCTAAGCATGAGATCCTTTTTTTTTCTTTTAACAAATAGGGCCTTTAATCATGCCAATATATCATTTGATTATAAGGTTAAGGACAAAACTGGGGGCAAATAAACTAAAAATAATATCAACAATAAAAATAAACCGATCGTATTCTCTTTCTTCCACATCGTGCATGAAAATAAAGACGCTTGGCTCAGAAGACAGGCATTTATTGGAAAATAAAAAAAAATCTTAATGGTACTTGTGGAGGCTTCACGTACATTTCCATCCCGCCGAGCAGTGCAGCTTATTGACTGGCATATGCTTTCCAGAACTCGGTGGGTGGCTCTAAAGGCAAATCTCTGGTGTTTTAATGTTTAATCTTTGCATACTCAAGGTTGCTGTGAAAGTTCCTTTCAAAGTCAGTTGTCTTCATCTGGTCTGAGAAAGAAAAAAACAAAACAAAACCAAGAATACATGTCGTGAATGAAATGGCATGTCTGATGCCACAACTGCACGCTGTTCAGATCTGGAACTCTCGCTGGAGTCTGCTCATCTTTCAGATTTTCTCCGACTTGCCATTCCTCTTGAAGGTTTTCAGGTTTAGGTGTTGTCAGTGCTCGTAACTGAGCTTCAAGCCAAATCCTCCTCCTCCTCTTTCATGTTGAGGAACCTTGCTCTATGCTTATGTATATGATTAGCTGGCTACACTTCCTTCTGCATTTCCTTAGCATGTCCCCAGGCTACTGTCGGACCCTGGGATAAAATCTCTTCTCTGTGTGGGTCATTGTTAGTTGGGACCCACAGACTTTTGTTTTGATCCCAACAGAATGATTTCTTTTTTGTGCGTTTGCATGAGAAGTGGCGTCCGATCTATAAAAATCACCCGGAACAAAGCTGAAAAAGGCAGGTAGAGAAAGAGACAGCAAAAAACAGAGACTACAATGCATTTCCCAGCGCTCAGATGTCTTTTCTTTGCCTCTGTGTCCCTTGCGGTAACAGGACACCTGGACCATTGGTGTGCTGTGTTTATCTAAATGTCTCTAAGGGACAGTTAAGTGTGGTTCCTTAATGGGATTCTTTTCACTGTTAACAAAAAAAGTGCACCTCTCCCATGTGATCCATTCTTCGTCCTGACTTACAGAGCTATACTTATGCAGAAACGTACAGCCAAGACAGGTCAGACTGTATTCCCACCCATATTGACTCCACCACTGCAAAAAAAAGAAAAGAAAAATGGATTTATGGGATGTCGTGTCCAAAAAATACTGATTGTTTCTTAAACTATGGACACAACCAGGGTTATTATCGTTAACTAGTACTCTCCTGAATAGACAGATGTTTACATATAGTCCAATAGACAATATAATAAGCGAATTTAGCAGTTTACACACTTTTGAATCTTATAGGTGTGGCATTGTCTGGGTGATTCACAACTGTTTTAATGTTTTGCGATGGTTGTTGGAAGTCCCTTGTTTGTCCTAAAATGCTGTATTATTCATGCCAGGCCAGTAGTTGGTGATGTCACTTTGTAAAGAAACACTACGCGCCTATAAACTGAACACGTAAAACACATTGTGACATGTATGCCGTCACCATTTTCACAAACTCATGTTTTTGTAGTTTACAAAGTTTTCCGTATTTAGCTGAAAACGGTGTAGCATAAACATCCCGTGCAATTTCACTGACCAATAGTAAATCTGACTACCTTTTTCACAGACCTATAATTTTCATTCTTGCAATATGAAAATGGATCATAAAAGGCTGCACATTTCGATTCAGCCCTTTTACTTGCTGTAACGTATGCACAGCTGGTGCAATCCTCTCCAGGATGTGCTATTAAACGTTTACTTTTCACTCTCATTCTAATTTAAAGGAACAAGTACACACTTCAGCTCCTTATCAGGCTGTACGTCCCTTATCAGACTAGATGTTTAATGCTGTAACCTGATCTCTGGCTTCAGGCAAAGCAGATAGCGTTTCTCATATACTTCGCTCTTACATTCGGCAAAGTGACCATGTGCCACGATGACGGTCTGAGGATGATGGACGTGCTTGAAATAGAAGGTCACTAAAAGGCAGCTGAGGTTCATGGAGGGCTAATGGGGGCCAGATGTAATGCAAGGGTCAAAGGTTATTTCCCATCTCTCTTCCTCTGTCAGTATGAATGCAGTGCATTGACACCCAAATCCAAAGAAGCTTAATTTCTCCTCTGATGAGCTAAGCTGGCTATTGTGTTTTGGCATATCATATGACAAATTTCCATAGGAAGGCAATTAAACTGCAATCAAAATCCTGACTTCTCAAATGTATATATATATATATGCAAATACCAAATGCTAAGACAAATTCTAAATATTCCAAATACGGTAGACGCAGAGCAATAAAAGTTGAGAATTAATCACATGTGAAACATAGCTAATCAGAATCAAGAATTTAACAATGTTGTCGTATAAAGTTGTGCATGACACCGCTACAGTTAGCATTAAGATATCATGCTTTAGATTTCTACAATTTTCTACATTTCGCCACAGCATAGGAGTTAGTGGCACAAGCATTGGGAGTTCTTTGAGCCTGATGTTGGTAAACCCCTAAACCCCATCGTGCGGTCACATCCAACACAGAGTCTCTTGAAAATGCGTATACCACGAATGTCATTTCTTGTAGAATTTATACGTGTTTTTTTTTTTTTTTTGTGCATATGCTACGCACTAAAAAACCCTGGGGTAGGTTTAGGGGGGAGGGGGGTGAGGAGTTCGCCAAAAAGTGCGTATCATATTCACGCGAAAAGTGCGTACCATATACGCGCAAAAACTGTTTTTGGCGTATAAATGCCACGAGAAATGACATTCGTGCTATAGATACAAACTTTCATGAGATCGGGCTCTCACATCTGTCGTCACAGGCTTTGAAAACAACCGCTATCATGAGTAGGTGATGTAGACAAATTCATTTCAAAGAGGGAGAAAGATTTTGGAAAATAGCTACCATCGTGCTGGAGACTATTAAAAGTATTTATATTATTATTGCATTACTTAGTTTAAAAAAATAAGTTATTAGAGTAACTAAACACCAAACCAACTTTTTTTAGTTAATGGTCTGTAAGAATGGATCTTTATTGATACCAGTCATTGATTCAAGTAACTTTTTTAACATTTGTGTATAAAGTGTTATATTTCTACAATATATGGTGTGAAAAGGTCTTAGTGCTGCCCTCTTCTGGTTGAAAGGTGGCTACTGCAGTTGAATTTTTTCTATTGGATGTTCCGGACTCTTCAGGTTTTAGTTCACCATGCTTTTGGTACGAGCGGCAGTATAAAAACCAGCTTGTTTCGTCAAAACCACTGTGGCGAGTCAGTATGTCACTTCTTAGACATTCATTGACCCAACAAACAGCGATTGAATATGTGCCGACCAAAGCTAATATACATCGACAGGGCAAACACATTGATCCGACAAAACCTGACGAAGCCAATTTACCTGTCAATGTGAATTGACCTTTAGAGATCTAGAGAATCTGGGATTGCATTCTCCACAAGAATTTGGCCAAATCTTTGAATGCCTTGAAATTGTCCTCTATAACAGCACACTATTTTTTGGAACAAAGCAAAATGTCCCTTTCTAAATTTAAAACGGTAAAACTTACAGATGCTGATACAAGCCATGATTTGGTTTGTATGTGCTGAAAAGGCACAGGTACACTTCATCACTGAGGATCACAGTGAGTGATGTGAATTTTCCAATTTTCTTTTAATCATCAGAACTCAATAGACTAGCAACAGAAACCAAAATGAATCAAGACAACTATGACTGTCTGCTTCCTCTCAAACGACTGTCACTCACCGCCATGGAAAGATCAATAAAAACACACAGTCTTAAACAGGATGACTGCTTTCTGTTGCTTTGATCATGACTTTTCACAGTCTGTATTCCAGATTCATCACCCCCTTTATCAAGGAGATACAATCAAATCTCAGCTGCAATCTAAAGTCCATTATGAGATTCCAAGAACACACTGACATTACTGACGTATGCAAGGAGAATATATCTTCAATTAGGGTTTTTTTGTTCTTATTTAAATCATAAAAAACACATTTTAGTGAGGTTTATGCTTAAAAAAAGAAAAAGTCCTTGGTTAGGGGTTTCCCCAAATCATAACAGACAAATTGAGGCAAACAAAGCCATCACTTATGATTTGGCAAGTATTTCCAGCCTCTATAACTCTCTTTGTTTATAGCCAAACCAGCTGGGCATAGCAAGTGTAACGTAACACAAAGTTGGATTTACAAGACAAACTGTACTAATATCACTTACACTTGCCTGCATTATGATAATTGGCCGCAAGCGCATTTGGAAAATGTATTTCATATGTGAAGTATATCTCTGGAAAATCCCGGTAAGACGGTTCAAATGGTCCTGTAAGAACATAAGACTTGGGGCCATTAGTGTGCACAAATGTGTCTCAAAATACCTTGAATGATGGACTGAGGTTGTGTGGGTAATATTCAGACAACCAAAGAATATATCAGGCTAACCAACAGTGTGGTAATTGGCAACCGCACTAAGTGTTGACACAAAAAGGCTCTTTAGATGCCTGGAACCTAAAATTACATATCAGTACTGGGTGCTGAAACTGCATTTGTCCAAAGGTGGCTGATATCTGGCCATCAGCCTGAAATTGGCTTGATTTGACTTGCGGGATAGTGGAGTCCTTGTCTTCTACTAATTATGGTCCTCACCTCAAATTGTCCTGCCACTGGGATTCCCCACGTCTTCTGAAGCAGTCCAATAGCTTCTACTAAGGAACAGACTGAAATTTAAGATGTTATTCTCTGAAAATATGCCTTTTCAGGCAATTAAACCTGTTGAGATGCATCTTTCTGCTGCATTAAATGCACCTTAAATTTCAGACATCAGAAGACTTAAAATATTGTGGTTACAATTGTGGCTTTCATGTGAGTTGAATTAAGTGAATTAAGAAGGTTGTGCACTTAACATAATATATTTATATTTAGCTTACTTATAATAATTGTGTTTTTTGACTTGAAATGTTTTTTTTTTCTTTTAAGGTCTATGTAATTATGTCTCAACTTAACAGTACAAAATCCTTAAGTGTTGTCCATTTATGTTAAGTAAAAAAAATCGTACATCCAGAGGGTGGCAGTATAGTGCGTGCCAACTGGCATTTTGCCCGAACTTAATTTGATTGTGTTCAATCTTCTTAAATATATGTACAATTTAAGTTTACTTAATCCGTTTGTGTTGGATTATGATTATTTTGTGTTGCCTTAACTGAAACTGGGCGGTGCTTGTTAGTTACCAGCATACCTTGCATATGGTTATATTAAGAGAGAATACATGTTAAAAGTAAGTGTTATTTTATCTTTTTTGAGAGATTTAGAAACGGGGAAGACTTGATTGTGTGTTTAATGTAATTGTGTGTTTAATGTAAAATAACATTGGAATTATTAGAACCATTTAAATTACAATAGGTTACCATTGTGGAGAAGAGTGGAGCATTTTGTTTGGTTGTCGACTGATTTAACTATTTTTAATTTCATTGGTTGAAGGAGCATGTTCTATCAATTTAATTGTGTCGCTACAATAAATGAAATATTAATGGATTAATGAATACAGAAAAATACCTGAATCATGTCAGGGAGCCTTTAAAAATTCATGTTGAGACTGCTTAAATTGGGTCGGTTAATATTACTTAATTTCATGTTGAAGTTACACGAACAAATTATGTTTGTTTAACTTAATCCAGTTATGTGGAACCCGTTGACAAAATAAAATTAATTAAAGCCAACATAATTCAATGCTTTGCATTGTAGGGACCCTCATTATGTTACTGTGTTAGTGTGGGGCTATTATGAGCCTTGTTAGTGGTATTAACTAGCGATTTCTGTTTATATTCTGCCCTATATTCTAGCATCATAAGCTAAATAGTTTTTAGAGATAAAACTCTTTACATTCAATTATCATGAAAACACATCCCAGAGAATGGTCGACTCGGTACCAATATGTTATTACACCATACGTTCATTTTGCGCCAGATTTGTCCTTTAAGAGATTATTTTTAAAAATCTTACTGAGCCCAAGCTTTTGAACGATAAGGAGATTCCCTTCAAAACATTGAGCAGATTCCCCCCAAAGCGCTTTGAGTGCAGGGAAAAGTGCTAAATAAATATAACAAATTATTATAAAAATTGTATGTGCATAAATTAAAAACTAACATCAAACCATTCCAGAAACTAACAAAAAGTACTCTGAAATGTAAAGTGAATTTAAAAAAAAAATGTGTTTCTTGCAGTCACAATGGAGTAATTATTCTTTCTTCTATTTTTAAACGCCAGACACTTGTTAGTGCCACCTAACCTGGTCCATACGGACCTTTCGGCATCGGAAAATTTCATGTTAATTGGAGAGGGATAATGAGGATTATGCATGCTAGGATTTTCCTCTCATGCTTATAGGGGATCAATGTTCTTTGGAAACAATTAGTGGAACATATTGCTTCAATTCACCATGACTTCTCACCACACATTTTTATCTACCGTGCAAGATGGGGGAAGGGAAAGAGAGAGGAAAAATTCTGACGGTGATCAATGGTCAGGATAGGTTAAGAGAAAGGACTTGAAGGCATGTTCAACGGTAGTCCGGGATGATTTAGGAATCGGAGGTGTTTGGAATAATTTTTCGTTGGTCTGACTGGCCCACCTGGAGGCCACATGTGCTCTCTAGGTAGGAGCAGACTGGAAAAGCCACAGTCATCATTAAAATGAAGGGTGCGGTGGCTCATTAAAACATTATTTATGTGAGCTGAGATATTTTATCGCCACACTATGATTTCATAGTGCTCTGTGAGGGCATGCTCTGCAGAGAGAAGAATAACTTATTGTTGGGCTTCCTGAGACGCCAATCGTTAAAAAAAGAGAAGTTGGGGTGTGAGGCTGCACTGCTTCCAATGCACTCGAGAGCGCATATTTCTCCATCTTGTTAGCACCTGTTTCTGGTGGTGTTTGTTTATGAACTGTTCAGGGAATGAACTCGGTTCCTCTTAAATTTAAATGTTGACAGGTTATGTGCTCGCTGTGCAAGGTTTATGTATGTTCTGCGTCAATGTTGTTTATCTGACTGGACGAGTATAAAACCTTTGAGAGATTTTGTTTGTCATTATTTTTTGTAATAAATATAATAAAAGATTAAAAGGGTAAATCTATTAAGATAACTAAATTAGATATGTATTTTTAATAGTTAATAATAGACAAAGAAAATATGTTTTCATTTTATAATAATTTTCATTGAATTATATTGAAATAATGAAATATACATATTTAATATATATTAAAATGGAAATCATTTACTGTTCATGATGATGTCTGGCAAAAATTCGATGAGTTTTGTTACATGCTCCAGAAAAAAAAGTTTCAAAGACCGAGGCGGCAGCAAGCGGTCCCTGTTTGTTATCTTTATTTTACAAAAGCACAATGTTTTGATTTGATTGTAAGTGGACACATGTAAAAATAGTTTACAATTTCGAATGATTATGAATGAATGATGTATTATTTTTATCAATTGTTAATATTTCACAATATTACTGTCTTTACTCTGTTTAAAAAATAATGATAATTAAAAAAACAGTTAATATTTAAAAATTCATATAGACTTTTAATTTGTAGTGTACATTGTTAAATTGCACTACCAAATTATTTAAATTACAATATTACTGTTTTTACTCTGTAAAATAAATAAATAAATAAACAGTTAACATTTTAAAATGCATATAGACTTTTAATTTGTAGTGTACACTGTTAAATTGCACTACCAAACCATTTATATTACAATATTACTGTTTTTACTCTGTTTAAAAAAAAAATAATAATAAATAAAAAAAGTTAATATTTAAACATTAATATAGACTTTTAATTTGTAGTGTACTTTGTTAAATTGCACTACCAAACTATTTATATTACAATATTACTATTTTTACTGTTAATAAATAAATAAAAAACACTTAACATTTAAAAATGCATATAGATTTTTAATTTGTAGTGTACACACTGTTAAATTGCACAACTAAACTATTTATATTACAATATTACTGTTTTTACTCTGTTTAAAATAATAATAATAATAATAAATAAATTTAATTTTTATTTATTAATAAGTTAATAAGTTAAATTAATTAAATAAGTAAAAAAGTTAATTTTTAAAAATTCATATAGACTTTTAATTTGTAGTGTACATTGTTAAATTGCACTACCAAGCTATTCTGACACTTTTCAGTATTAAATGTACTTAAAGGTTATCAAAATTGCCATTGCCTTGTCCATCTTTGATAGTTTTACATTTTTAGTTGAATGAGATTCTTTATTCAGCTAAGACTACATTCTGTCTAAAAGTCTGATTAAAGAAACAAGGTATCGCGGAAGTATAAAATAATCTGAATTCTTAAATAATTTATTCATTTAATTTAATATGTAATAAATTAATATCAGTAATAAAATAAATAAATAAGTTATTCAAGGATTCAGCGTTTCACAATCACTTGTAATTTGTACCAATTTCAGAAAGCCGTGTGTTTCTGACCCTTCAGCCACATTTGGTGTAGTTCTTGCTTGTCCAGCTGCACCCACTCGCTTCTCCTTCACTTCCCAAATGCCTGTTTTCTTTCTTGATACTTTAGGGAAAATAAGGGTTCACTGTTGTGGTGGGCTATTTGCGGTAAGCCCAGGTGCTCCTCACCCCCCATCTGTCTGGGTGAGAGGCGAGAGGAAGTTGTGGTGTCTCTGTAGAAGGTAAATTCATGCAGAAGTGTGTGGTAAGTAATAGCTGCCCTTGCAGTTTAGCAGATGGTGAGGGTTAGGGACTGGGCTGGCATTACTTTGGAATCTTTCAGAAAAAAAAGGAAAAAATCAGGGAGCTAGACTTTTCTTTCTCTCAGTACATTTTTGCTAAATAAAATGGTCAGACCAATTTAGAATTTTGTAGACATGCCTAAATCTCTCTGCTGGTAGGGTTAGTGTGACCCAGTGGTAACATCCAATAATACAAAGCCATTATAAAGAGATTGTTGTCCACATGTAAGAATATTTTTAACGATACCGTTTAAAAGTTGTAAACGTTTTTGAGTCTCTTTTGCTTGTTGCATTTGATCATAAGTATTGTCAAATCAGTAATAATTAAAAATCTGTAATCTGTAACATATCCAAGGTTCACGTGGGTCCCCAAGATCTGTGGACCGCTACTGCATGTACTATATCAATACGCCAGTGAGTGCTTTGTTTAAACACTGTTATTCTGCCCAAAAGTGCACTTCGTACAGCTTGGTTAGTTCTCTAAAGTTCAGAAGGTGACCCAATGTTACCTGACTTGAGTGCAATAACACAGCTGCTCAAATGAAAACAAGCTCTCGTCTGGTACTTAAGTGACTGCTGTTGGCCCAGCGCATGGCTCTCGCTGCTTACAAACACATATGAAGAGCGATGCTCTCAGTGGAACCCTAGACAGCTGCTATGAGTGGAAACTGCTCACAGATGGACCGCCCTGTTTGTGTAGGTAGTAGGGTTGACTTCAACAAATACTAGAAGCGCAGCAAACAAGTTGAAAGGTCAGCATGTAAGATTGGGGTCTTGTAATGACAATCTGAGTCTCAGATAGCTATTTACATCATATGTGATTATACTTGTTCTCATATTACGTCGCAAAATACGATGTTTTAGTAGAAATTAGGACTCGCATTTTGTTTTGCTTGTTGATTTAAATGCTCACTTTTAACACCTAGTCTAAAACGGTCCATAACTCGTTATGCACAGTTTGGAGGTGTAACAATAAGCGACTGCTAGCGGCATAATTGGCCAGAATTTCTGCTCAAACATTTTAACGAGCAAAATTTTCTGCAGATTCTTAATGAACCAGACAAGAACCTATTCTGAGGGTTTTACACAGATTACTGTATGTGGATTTAAGTTACGAAAATTCACAAAATTTGACGTCATGCACATTCTCGTCTACTATCTATCCGTACGGCAGCCATTAGAAAGCAGTAGTGCTTCAAATGGACTCTGCAGACGTAAAGAAGCGACCAGCCTCCAGCACAATCCAGATACCCATGGAAACTCCTCGTAAGTTTAAAGAGGTGATGAACTGAGAAATCAAATTTTCCTTAATTTTTTGACATCTAAGAGGTCATCATATTAAAAGAATATCCTGTTAGTTTCAGAACTGAAAACATGCTTGTTACTCCAATAAAAGCTTTTATTGACACGAGGCTCAGCAAACGACTCGTTTTTCAAAGTCAAACTATGACGTTAAAGAGGATAAAACACCACCCCCGCAGAAGAAGATCAACGCCTACTTCAACACGGCTGATTTAGCCCTACCCACCAATTCTCCCATTACATGCATAGCTAAATAACATAGGCTTACCTCGTGATGACAAACCGGATTGAGCTACCGAGCGGGCATTACAAAATATTGTGCAGTGCCTGGTTGAAGAAGAAGACAGTCACTGCATATGCCTCCTCTGGACTGGATGGTTAAACTATTTTTAATGAGGTTCCATCTGATGAGGGTAAAACTTTTCCCGTTTGTTTGCTTCATTTCACTGAGGATTGTTTTGTAAACAAGACTGGATTTGCAGACTGATTCAGATTAAAAAATTGTGCTGTGCCGTCTATATTGGATCTGACAGGAATGGTGCAACACTCGGACTCTGGGTCGAACATGTATTGGCGAATCATTCTGGTTAACATTGGACGTTTTCAAAACAATTTCCCCCGCGTGCACCGACGAGTGAGTTGAAACTCATTATAATATGCAAAACTGTTATCCACTCTTAGTCTCAGCAGTGGGCATTTACTTTCAAGTCTTCAATGCAAGACGCCAATTAAAACCGAGCGTTTTTGAGCTAGGCTCAAAACTAGGGTAGAAAAAGCCTATTACGTATTAATTTTGATGTATTTGAATGTAAAAACCAAGTGAACGTCATTCGTTGGCCTCAGACAACAATATAATAAAATGTATAAAGCCAGTTCATGACCCCTTTAAGTGCGGCCAAGAAGCGTGTGCACCAAGAACGAGCATGAGACTCGCTGCAGTTTCTCTAACGGCCACTGGTGTCAGTAACTGGGAGAAATTTCAGAACTTTCGCAATGCTCCTTTAAAATCAAAAGAAAACCCATATTCCTGGTAATAACTCAAAAGCTCGCACTGACATATTGATGATTTTGGACACTCTAATTCTGCTCACATACTACATGGCATTTATATGAATAAGGATGCAGCCACTGCAAAACTGTGCTTTGAATAGCAATAAAACTCCAATCTCTACTTATATTATGTCTCAGACCGCCTTGTGGATCGTTTGATCTCATCCTGGATTTGACTGCTCATATACTATCTAATTAGCCTGCTGGGCCGCCGTATTTCAATTACTCTAACGAGGCCTGCAGGATAAAGCATACGTCCCCTGTTAAAATTTTATTGTTTAAACTTCATTGTCTGATGTCCAGACGGTAGTATTTGGAATATTGCCTCATGCAATTGTCAGACCAGTGAGTGAGAGGAAGAAAGAGAGAGGCTAGTGGTTACATTCTCATGCAAGTATGGCTAGCAAAACATCATTTAACATTACTCGCTTTATTCATATATCCTTCTTGTATACTTATCTGTTAGAACCTATAGAGCTGTGAATAATGTCGCAGACAGTGTATTCATTTCCAATAATAATCTCCTACTCTACTGATAATTTTAACATTCTTTATATATTATAATATGTTTAAAAAAAATTGTTAGCTGTATCATTTTCATTCCTATTACAGTTTTAGTATTTTTTTCCAGTAATCTGTATTCAGTGCAAGGATTCACTTGAGGCAAGTTGTAGTTTGAGAAACCAAGTACAGTTTATTCAAAATAACAAGAGATACAACAAGAACATAAAACAAAGCATGACTTGGCATGAAACAAAACTGTGGCACATGGCCATTGTCATGTGACACATGGCAAACATGAGGGCTTAAATAACAAGATCAGGGACACCTGTGAACAATGAACAGATGATCAATGACAAGACACATGGCAGGATCACATGACAAACAGGGAATCACATGACAGAGACTAGACCAAATCGTGACACATAGTTAGGTGTTCATATGTAAAATGCAATTTCTGTGTGTATTTATTCTTTATGATTGCTTGCAGATGTTGCCTTTGCAGCCAGTTTGCAACTTCAACTTTGAGATCTTGAAAGGAATCAGTCAAACAGGAAGTGATGCAACAATTACCAGCTAATTGTGAAAGTTAAACAGCATCTCTTAGAATTTCTTCTCTGGTGAGTTTTCAACAACTCCTTTATGCGGGTATAAAAAATGGCATTACAAGCCTATACTGCAGTTTCACTTGTCAAAGTCTGTATAAATTCAAGGGTAAGCAGTGCTGCTTTTTTTCTGAGCAGAACTCTTAGTCTAAAAATATTATTCCGATGTAAAATAGAATAACAATAACTTTTGACCAATAATATCCAATCCTTGCCAAAAAAGTGTTAATCTTAATCACCCCGCACTTTTGAACAGCAGTGTATATGTTTAATGTTTATCTCATGATAATGGAGTCTTTGGAGAATTCAATGCATGTTTTGATGTTTGAAAGTGAATCTATGGGGAATCCACTCTTTCATAATGCAATTATTCAGTCTTCTTAATACCTTAATTGGTTTAGATCTACTTTAAAATTCATGTTGTTTAATAATGTGCTGCATTTCAATGTGGCATACGCCATCAGACTTTATTTTCCTTCTCTCTGAGATGTTAATAAGCTTATTAGGCGATGTTTTTAAAGGCAAAAGCTTCTCATCAGAGGAGAAATATCTCTCTCATACACACATTTCTCTTGACTTTGCTCCACATTTCGTATCTCTAGAGACAATGGAATACAGGTCATTAGGTAGTAGGCTACATCTACATACAGTAAACAAAAGTTCTACAGTCTACAAATGTCCAGAAAACATGGCTTTTGGTGAGTTTACTCACCCTCTCACCTTTCTTTCCAGGAACACAAAAGAAGATATTTTGAATAATATTAGAAATGTTGTTATTCCTACAAAGACAGTCAGTCAGGTCAACAGCATTTGGATCTTTTTACATGTTCCTTTCCTAGCACATACATAAGTAGAATTCATTCTAGCAAAGTCCTCAGACCATATCTTTTCCAATGGCTTGATTTGCAGCTCAGTCTCCCAAATCATCTTTAGGCAGGAGAGAGAGGACGTACTTGATGAAAGTAACTCGACTTAGACAGAAGATATACGACTACCACCTGTAGGGGTTGACAATAAATTCTCCACCAGATATTTTTCTAGTAATTTAGGGAAACTAGGGAAGTTAGTCTTGTGTTGAAAATACCTGAATAAGCCTGTAGTATGCAAGTTCAATTTCGAAATACGATTTGTGAATGTTACAAAAGAATTATCACTAAAAAGATCTGAAAAACAGGCCATCCCCTCATCTTCAATATCAATAGCTGGTGGTAGAAACAAGTGATTATTACAAATAGGACTTAAGGCAGATAGTGACTCAACCCAAAAATTGTTTCCAGATTTTTAAAGTTGATAGCACAATTGGATTTCTAGTATAACTAGGGATGTAGAGACAAAGGAGCAAAGACTAGGGCAGGAGGGAAAGAAGAAAGACAAGTAGCAGCTTCTAGATTACACCAGTTGACCTCCGGAAATCTTAGAATTAATGGCGGACCAATAATAAAAAGGAAAATTTGGCAGAACTAGACCTCTATCACGTTGGTTTCCTTGGAGGATAGTTTTATTCACTTTATGAATCTTACCAGCCCATATGAATGAGGAGATGGTTTCATCTAGACATTTATTAAAAAAAAAAAAAGATTTGGGTAGAAAAAAGAGGTAGATACTGGAAGAGAAAAAAAAAGTTGCGGCAAAACATCCAATTTAATGGTCTACACTCTCCCAACAAGAGAAAGGTGTTGGCTGTCCCAAGTTTTATTTGATCAACCAAATTTGTGAAGTTATTCTTAAAGCTACACTGTGTAACTCCTTCAGTTTATTCTTAGCAAAAACACTTAGTTCTTCAAAAGTATATGTGCTCATTAATGTATATTTACTTCGTTCAAGTAATAAAGTATTCTCCTGAGTGTATAATATGCCACTGAAAATACATACGGGTAAAGCCCAATTTATACTTCTGCGTCGAGGGTACGCCGTAGTGTACGGCGTTGGCTTCGCACGTAGCCGACGCCGTTGTGAGCATTTATACTTCTGCGTTCGGGTCTTGGTTGCTCTGCAGT
>JAOTRC010000012.1:28865597-28882126 GCA_027497675.1 Cyprinella lutrensis
CACAAACGTGTAAGCAACAATCATCTCCAAACAGAGGATTGGAAGAGGTTTTATTTTCTATTATTCTATCTTTCTACTTATTATTACAGTTGAATGTACCAAGGTTACTATCTCCAAACTGCTATTTAAAATGCAACATATTAAAAAAATAATATTATTTATAATGGGAATCCTAATAAATCTCATAAAATTCACTTCTTATAAAATGTATTGGTTCATATCAAGGCCATTAGAAGGACAGAGTAGAAAGAATTAAACTCGCCTTGTTCATGGAATACACGAGCAAGAACAAATTTCTGTGCAAATCATTATTGAATCGATTGCAATCTCTTTACACAAGAAAGCTTGACCGATTAACAGTTGTTCTGCTTGTTTCATGAATGGGGGCTTAATGTTTTTCGGACTAGTCAGAAAAATATTTCTCCGACACATTTCTCCGGGTTTCAGTGAGGGTGACGGTATTATCTGAACAGATCGATTTACACTTAATACCACTAATATGACTAGGAACCTTCAGAATTAATAAACTATATGCTACAAAAAAAACGACAAGTGCTGTGCAACCATCGTCCCAGGGAATCAAATTAACAGGCAAATCGTTTGGTTCATTTATTTGCAGCATCCAATCTGATTCACTAATAGAATTTGACTTCCCAGTTCTTCAAATGACAGAGAGTCTAGTTTAGGACAGCTGGTTATTAATTAAAACCGTGAGTGCAAAACAACATGACAAAAACTTCAAACTCTACTTAAAAAGCAGTTACTCCCCAACAACAGTAAAAAAAAATACAAGACATATATCTCATGTTCACACCTTTTAATGTCTGGAGGTCATTGCTTCATCTGAATATTAAACCAAGATCTTTCATAATCAACATACAGTCGTTGTGGTGATCATCATAAAGGATGGCTGATACAGCCATTAATAAGAAAAATTCAGAACTGTTTACTGGTTTGTACTTAACAATATACGTCGATAAAATACTGGGTCGTGTGATGTAAACATTGTCCTGCATCACTTATACAATGAAGAATTCACATATATGTGCACCTACAAAGCATATTTGAAATATATTTATATATATACACAAGTTTGAATACATTTACAATAATACACCAAAAATAGTCACTCAGATCAGCTGCAAACTGGGCTAACAAATCACGTCGGTCAAATTGAAAAGGGGATTTTGAAAGGACATCATCATCATCATTCGGGTGACGAACAGCTGAACTGGCCAACTTACATTTACAATGGCACGATGGCGTCTGCTCGACAGTTTGACAAAAAGATTTGAGGTGGGAGACATTTACAAAATTAAAATGTAAAAAAAAACATTTCAGACTTTGACAATTTTGACATCTCATCCAATAGAAGGCTGCAATGATGACATATTTTTGTAAGCCATTATTTTGGTTCCCTTGACAAAAACCCTAATGGATTTTTCCATTGGATTTAGGATTATTGCAGAAAATGAAATCAAATGAAAGTCTATGATTTGTACACGTTTTGTTCATCATGATAATCTATTCAATCTTTGAGAATTTTGAAGCCTAAATACAATCAACAAAAGTAAAAAGCTATACGGTCACATGACTTCAACATCACCGTCACTAAGCTTTCGATAACTCTTTAAGTCTTCAGTCTTCTTTTTTCTCGCAATTGCAAGTTTATATCTCGCAATTCTGACTTTGTAACTCACAATTGCGAGTTTATATCTTGCAATTCTGACTTTTTTTTTTCACAGAATTGTGAGATATAAACATACAATTGCGTGTTATAAAGTTCAATTCTGAGGGAATAATAAGTTCAATTCTGAGGAAAAAAATACAGGAAGACTGAATTTTTCTGTCAGAATTGTGAGATGAAAAGTTGCGATTACCCTTTTTATTCTTTATTCGGTGGTGGAAACAAGCTTCCACAGTATCATAAAAAAGCAACATTTTGAACAAAAAGCTGAGAAAAGCAAGTTTAGTCTTTTGTCAAAGACTACAACATGCATGAGCAATGCTTTTATCGCTTGTGTCTACTCCTTTTTGCCTGTGTTTTGTTTCCGGAGATTAAATACTCTTTCAGAAGATGCATAACAGCATATAACAGTAACAGCATATAACAGTCAAAAGTTGAAAATGAAGAGTTGGAAAATTCTGTCAATGGCAGGGAAATAGTTAAGTAATACTAAGCCAGAGTTCTGAGAATAGGCCTATGGCACACTTTCTGCTTCCAGAATGCGAAGTTGGGATACTGAACTTACTGGTCGACAAAATTTCTCGATAAGGATTTAGATTATCAGCCCTAATTTCTAGACCATCCGAGGCAGACTGACCACTAGCCATGAGGTTGTAAAACGAAGATTTTTGCTCCTGTTAAAGCTATAAGTTCGTATGAAATCAACCTTGTTTTAAGAAAAACGTGTTTTATCCACGACCTTATGAAAAAAAACTACACTACCCACAATCCTAAGCGTGGCAGCAACGTCTGCTGATTGGTCCAACTTAGAAACGTTTACCTTACTGACGAATGGTTAGAGCTACCCCCAGTTGTTGTTGTAGTGTATCGGGTTGCTCTGCATCAGGAGTTAGACAGCCATACCTCAGATTTCATGCTTTCCCAATTGAGAGTTTTCATTTACCATCCAAAAAAAAAAAAAAAAAAAATCTGTAGTCCCTTCCATTTAGCCACTTGTTAGCAACCACCTTTTTATGTCACAAGGATGTATTTACTGATGTACTTTATGTTGTAGAAAAAAACAACAACATGAAAATATGTTGACCTTTTGTTAACCACATTTAACCAAAAACCCATTCAGAAAACCCATTGACTTTGAAACGAAGGAACCGGACGTACCAAAATGCTAACGGGGTTTTGGCCTACAAAAATACATCGTCCCTACAGCACTCAACTGAGCACATGCACTTGTAGCCATTGAGGAAAGTGCACCCATAACCGTACCGGGACTGACAGGAGGTGTCCGACAGGTGTTCCTTTCCGTAAGGTGCTCGTCTTCCTAGAGTCCCATGAGTAAAGCTGGCGTTAAAAGTCTCTGTTTGTGGTATTGTCGGTGTTAAAGTCTCCTCAGATTGTACTCTTCCTGACAAGAACCTCGTTTGAGACTCAAGTCGTCCAGAGCTATTTCGCCCTTACGGCCTCTCCGCCTCTCGCCCTTCACGATCACCTGTAGTGACATAAATCAAATAAGACCTTGGTAAAACCTTTCGAGACATTCACAGACGTGAGTGTATTCAGGGTTGACGCTTACACTTTCTAGGCCATTGCCCCAAATGGTGATCTGCGTGGACCTCCAGCCGTTTCCTCCCGTTCGACCCCAGACCGCGGGGCTGTGCTGCCGTCCCTTCTGTACGAACACCTGCAGCATGCCCACGTGGTGGCCCGCCATGTTGTGTCTGAAGGCCAGGCACAGGTTCCCCTCGTTCCAGGGCGTCGTCAGGGGGAGGATCAGCTGAGCGCCACGCCCACCTCGCTTCTCTCCACCCTCAGAGATCGTTAGGTACCGCCCACCTGCCAAAGAGATCATGACGGAGACAAGCGGATTACGTGCATTTCAATTTCAAAACACTTTATTTGTAACAAAATTTGTAACTTTATTTGCAGGCAAATCATGATGCTCTCTGTTTAACATGCACTTCATAAGGCACAGAGGCACACACACAAGGTCTCTCTCCCTCGCCGCTCTACCCTGCGCGCACACGCTACACGGATGGTTTGGAGCACATTCTCTTAAGTCTCGCAATGCACAATCTTGATTCCGTGAGTTTTAACTAATTCGCAGGCATCAGGGAGCCGCTATCAATATGCAGGTGACTCCTGGAACTTCCCTTGTGGCGAGCAGGACGATGCCGAGGGACGTGAGAGAGCACCGCGAGGCTGGTGGCGTGAGTGATAATGAAGGACGCACCTTGCATCTCACGTTCCTCGGCCTTGTCCAGCTCGCCACAACCATGATTTAGGGTTTTATTTAGTTATAATAAACAAAAAAACAAACAGAATTTTTTTATTGGGAATAATCGGGAAAAAATCATCCGATTAAACGATTAATCGCAAAAATAATCGTCCAATTAATCGATTATCAACATAATTGTTAGTTGCAGCCCTAAGCCAATCCATACAAAAAGTTCTGTTTTTACTTGAAAACGGTGTTGTGTTAAATTCTTATTTGTCATTTGACCCAATAACATTTTATAGAAACCCCCATAATACCTGAAGGATCTGCAGTCGTCTCCCAGTGAAGATCTCCCTCTCTGTGCTGGATCCATCCACAGAGACCATGAGTAAAAGAGCAGCTCAGATGGCCCGTCTCTGTGGAATATGACACAGTTGATCAAAAAATGAGTTGACAAAAATGAAATGCAATTTTAGAAATTACTCAGAACTCCAAAAAAAAAATGTAATCATGAAACTGGGAACAAAAATATTCACTTCAACCAGTGTGGGAAAATATAATTTTGTCCAGCAGCCACGAAGATCATGAACCATTCAGAATTGAATTGATAATTTGTAATTTGAAGGAGAAATTAAAATAAAATGAAATTCAATTTTTTTTTTTTGTATGAATTACTCACATAGCCTCATACACACAAGATATTGGGTATTTCCAAAAATCTTAGATGATATCAATAATTTAAAATAATTTTATTTAACTTTTTATTTTCATTACATTTAATTGACTTTTCTTTTGTGGAATAAAGAATATTATAACTGATAAATGAATTTGTTTATTTGTTAATCTGCAAACAATGAGTTACGAGTTCATATCTCACAATTCTGAGAAAAAAAATAGGTGGATGGGTGGAAAATGGATGGATGGATGGATTGATGGATGGATGGAATGGATGGATGGATGGATGGATGGATGGATGGATAGCCAAAATGAATGACGTGACAGCAACATCTAAGCATCTTCAGCACAAAGGGCTTTCTTGGCAGAAATCAACCCGAGATTCACCCTCCACACTAGACAACAAAATGAAGTATTTGACTGGGGATGGGTGTTAATTTCACACCGTTTGCAAACAATAAAAATATTGGTTAAGGCTCTGGGCTGGTATTCCCAGGCTCAATCCACGATGGCCATTAACTGAGATCCTCTATTATCATCATGCCCTTGAGTAACACACTGAATAGAGGAAACTCCAGGGAAACTGCCCTTGCGAGCAGCGTAAGTGAAACTGCTAAATGAAAAGTAACTCAGAATTGCGCTATTCTCAATTTCCCACAGGGATCAGTGAAGCGTGGGTATTTTCATGAAGGCCAAAGAAAGCTGTTCGCCTCACAACACTGATCCAATTCATCTGGAGTGACATCAAAAGTCAAGATTAATACCTACAAAATGCCTGTGATGTAAATAACAGAAAACATTGCAAATAGGCAGTCTCACTGTGTGTTCCCATTTGCTGTATGTCTATTGCTATCAACAGACTAGTCTGCACCAATAATCGAACACTCTAAAAACACATCTGCAAATTCAGCCAAAAAAAAAAATAAAAGCAGCCTTCTTTTACCTGGGTCATCCTTCATCTCCTCTTCTGTGTTGCCAAGTTCAATGTCTAAATCGATATCAAACACATTGTTTTTCCCATGATTTCGTGGTACTAGAGGGGAAAAAACAACAACAAAGAGTTTAGACTATACCGATTCCCAACAAAAAGTACAAAATTCATATATATATATAATATATATATATAGCCTAGCTTAAGAACTGTAATTACTATAACATTTATTAAAAACTATTATAATTCACTATATTTTGAATGTAGTCAAGGGTTCGCAGGCAATCAGCAGAGCCATGATAATATATCTTGGCCTCATTGCTTTATTGAAACAAATAAATGTTGTGGACAAGACAAGTTATCCCCTCAATTGCTTTTTTACCCTTAACTGAAATATGGGCTTAATGGAGGATTGGAGATAAGTGAGTGTACATCAAATATATGGCAAGATAACAGCAGGAAGGAGGGCAAGTCTGTAATTAGTCTATTGATTTCAATTATCCCTCAAGCCTTTGGTTGCGACACAGCCCTCCAACAGAAACAATGTCCTTCCAGCTAATAAGAACACGTAGTAAACCAACATTACCCTAAGGTCATTTCCAAACACTGCAGGTGTTCGTGTTGGGGCTATACAAGCTTGACACAATCGTTATGGTTTATAATTGATTAAGGAGATATAATTATATTTAAACTCTAGATGTATATTTGCTATTTCCCCACTGTTTCAGAGCCATCATTATTTATTAGGCCTATTGTGAGTCCTCGGAGGCAGTGCGGGGTAACTGATTTATATCCCGAGGCAGGGTCGACTGGTAATGTAATCTCTCTAGGTGAGTCTTCTGTTTTCATTAGGTGCTGTCATCTGGATAGGAGGCTTTGGGATGCAATTTGCTTTCCTGAAAAATCTGGTTTCACCTTGTGGGAAGCCCAAGAGATACCCAAAAAAGAGCTTATGAACATGAAAGATACAGCATAGTCCTTTGGGCCAGGAAATGGTTTTCTTGGATAGATCCAATGGCCTTCATGACCCTGTCCCAAAGGGTGCACTCAGCAGTCCGCCTCTAAATTCACACATTGGTTACAAAAGGCTAAATGTGAGTGAATCGAGGCCGTGTAGTAGCAAAGGGAGCATTTGTGAGCGTGCTTTTGGATCATAAAATGATATAGGACGCCCTACAGTCTCAGACTTCCCCAAGAAACAGGAGTAAAGGATGTAAGACCACATCGTAATTCACATGAAAGAGCCTTTAAAGCACATTTTTGCAAATATTTGGGAAACTCTCAAGGAAGCTTTTTTTTTTTTTACACTGACCCTAAAGGAGCAGGACTGCACACCCGTGAAAAGTAATGTACATGTACCAATTTTTGTGAGCGAAATCCAGTCATTATGGGAATTCATGTGATTGGGAATTTTGTGTAATTGCAAAGGATTTTTCCCATACAGATTTAACAACGGGTTCAAGATTCGCCATGCATGTTGACCAATAGAAAAGCTGCGAAGTGTGAACGTGACTTTTGTGTAAGCTTATACATTGCAACACTGACAACAGACAATGGACCATTTTTGCTTAAGAATTGTGGAGATCTGAATAATATTTTCTAAAAAAACAAAACAAGTAAATGTACTTACTGTGAACATCACCTCTTTGTTTCTGGGTAATGTCTTTGATGCTGTTATCAATTGGCGTCACAAAGGGGATTAAAGGTCTGCGTGTTGGGATAAAGGGAACCACCGCTGTAACCATTGGGGCCTTTGTGGTAGTTCTGGTTGTGGGTCGGTACGGGATCTTAGGTTTGGTTGTCACCACAACAGGGGGTTTACGTGTCGGTATGTAAGGCTTACGGGTGGTAGTCGCTGGGACTCTCGCTGGAGGGGTGACTTTTTTGGTCGGAGGAGATTTAGTGGTGGTTGTTGTTGTAGGTGAAATCCGTTTAGCTGTCACTGGTGGTCTGAGTGTTGTGGTGGTTCTCTTTTGGTCTGAGCCGGGAATTTTGTTGCCCCCTTTGTTGTCATTGTTGCTTGGCGTGGTCTTTCCAGGTCGTGGAGGGTCAATAACCACTTTTGGGATGGCTAAAAGGAGAACAAACAGGATTCTCAGTTTAATTTGAAGTTAACATGACATTCAAAAAATAAATAAACTGTACTGTTTTCAAGTCTTGTCTGTCTGGCACCTTGTTTATCGTGAGTGCGGTGAAACTCCTTCAAAAAGTTAACATGACATTAAAATGGCTCAACCTAGTTTTATTCAAGTGTTGAATATGTCTTTCTTATCTGGTTTAAACGTTTTTGGGAATTGGGAAGTCTGTGGCTAAACGAGGCCCAATGGAAACGTCACCATTCATATTTTAAATCAAACTAAAAAGGACACGTTTAGCTCATATGTACAACGAATGCACGAAAGTCATCCATCACATTCGAAATCAATACCAGAAGCGTAGACCCTCGCGCTTGTGTCATTCTTAAGGATGGAACACTAAGGAATGAATGTGACAATGCTATCTCAGGTTTCACAGGAGCTTTGATATATGATTCCCAAAAAGGCAGTTATTCAACACTTCCAGCTCTTCTGAGTCACACCTGGCTGAAAGTTTTCAGAACAGATGCTAAGGAGGGATGGGTTGCCTCATTGGTTTAACGATGATTAAATCAGATGTCAGATTCACAACAGCTGTATTTTTGTCCACTTAACAAATAATAACAAGATTGAGCAGGTTGCATGCACGCAGAATAGTTGATGCACAATGCCACTGACAGTGTTTTGTAAAGGCAGTAGAGAGTGCATGTGAAGAGCGTGCAGCTGTGGTGTCATCAGATGCTCATGGTGAACCTCTCTTTGTTCACGAAGATTGAAAACATGGCATCGATCAACCTCAAGGCACAGCAGACAAAAGAATTCCAGGCAGGGAGGTGATGCACACCATATTTTCTTTCATCAGATCTAAAGTGTAGCACCTAAAACCAGCACCTTTGTCATACCACATACAGATATGTAATTTATGATCATTTCAAACAGTAACGCCTAAAAATAACATAAATAAAAGTGGGTGTGTTTGTAAAATATAAATAAAGAGTATAAAAATTTGGGGTCACTGCTGTTTTCTTAAATAAATTTATACATTTCTTCAGCAAGGATGCATTAAAATAGTCAAAAGTGACAGTGAAGCAGTTTATAATGTTACAAGACATTTCTATTAAATAAATGCTGTTCTTTTGAGCTTTCTATTCATCAAAGAAAGCTGAAAAAAATGCGTCACATTTTCCACAAAAATATTAAGCAGCACAACTGTTTTACCATTGAAAATAATAAGAAATCGTTCTTGAGCATGTGAACTATTAAATTAGAAAAGAGTATAGCTATATCCCTTCTCATTGTTACATATTGTTCTGTATTTCTGATTAAATAAATCTTATTTTTATCACAATCTTTTGAACAGCAGTGCTTTTTTTCATATACGTTTACAAAATTTTGAGCTACATTTTGTATCATTTATCATCATCTACAAATATGCATTGTAACCTTTGCATATTTGAGGAACTGTCCCTAACATTCTCTTTCCTGTCATTCAGCCACTATACGCTCCATTGGGATTGTGCTATGGGGTGCTGTCACATTGAAAAGGTGAACAATCTACCCATGTTCAACATCCTGGCTGACGCTCTGGCTTTTTGTCAAGATTTTTCATCATCCATCTTCTTTTTTTACCTGACAAGTGCCTCAATCCCAGGCCAAGGGGAAGAAAATCTACAAAGTACATGCATTCACCAGTGCAAACTGCAGTAATGGTTTACCTCAGTCTACCCTGTCACCATTCATCCACACAAGCCAGATCAGTGTTTGCCACAAAAAGGCCTATAGCTCCATCAAAGTCCATAAATCTCCAGTAATCAGCCTTTTTGGTTGTCTACTTTCGAAGGATACCCGTACGCCGTCCACCTCTTAATGATAACCTTGCCTTAGCTTTTGTCCTTAAAGCATTTATACTAATGACTCCTGACTTTGCCTTTCCAAACCTTTATCCTGAAGTGCCTTTGAAAGCACCGTTCCACCTTGTTTTACTTCATACAGCTGCTTTTAATCTAAATTAATCAAAATCACTGCAACCGAGAACAGATGGGGACCAATTAAACAGTTGCCTGAGCTATAATGTGATCAGTTTATGCATGGAGTGTGTTCATTAATGCAAATGAGATATTTTTTATTGTTGTGATAAGGGTTTTATTCTCAGTTTAAAACGTGTGCATTATAACAGTAACAAAAAGCAAACACTTTGAAGTGGATTTCAATTTTCCATCGCAGTAATTCTTTGGTTTGCAAAGAATTACTAATAAAGTTAATAAAGTTTGGTTCTTACGTTTGCAGTCGTAGCCCACGCCTCTGTAGTCATCCTTACACTTGCACTTGTATGAACCAGGTGTGTTATAGCAGGTGGCATAGGGACCACACTGGTGTTGACTCGAAGAGCATTCATTCACATCTAAAGGACCATTAAAGCAGAAAGAATTGCTTCTGTGAGATCAGGTAGATTTTAAACTAGTGAACAACGCTCTTTAAAATGCCTATATTGAAGTCTTGAGTTTTCTTTTGGGAACAAAAACATCACAATATTCCTCATTTAAATAATTCCCACCCAAGGCATGTGCAAAAAAATAAATAAATAAAGGGGCTTGGTTGGGTTGGGTTGGGTTGAGTTGAGTTAGTAGTGTGTTGGAACTAGTGGTTATGATAAGGGGCGTGACATTTCCTAAACACGCTGGATGTGATTGACCTATCACAACACACTGGTCCAGCCGACCAATCAGAGCGCCATTGTCTTTGAGATTTTTGAGAGTTTTCTTTCGGTGACAAAAACGCCACAATATTACTCATTTAAATAATTGCCGTCCAAGGCATGGGCAAAAAATAAAGGTGAGAGACCTGGTTGAGTTGAGTTAGTAGTGTGTTGTATTTCGTGGTTATGGTAAGGAGCGTGACATTTCCCAAACACGATCAAAAAGGTTGACCAATCACAACACACAGATCCAGACGACCAATCAGAGCACAGTGTGCTTTTCAGAAGGAGAAGCGTCATAGAGACAGGATCTAAACAGATGTTACGGACAGACTGGGAGGAGAGGTGCTGCAACAATAGTTGCTCAAAAATAATGTTTTATGAACATTCCAACATAAAAAAAACTAAATCAAGACTTTATAAAAGGGCATAACATCGCCTCCGTAATGTTTTCAATAAAACACTTGCTGCTGTTGTTTTGGCCTAACATTTTCGGATACCGAAATGTTGGTGCATCACTACTTAGCATAGTGCATACAGGTTAAAAATAGTTATTTTGATTAGCTAAAACAAGATATCACAATAACATGCCGTTTTTCAACAGGCATTTTCTACTTGGCTCATCCACGATTGGATAGATTTCTCAATGCATTATGGTTTATTGAAATGTCTTGTCAGTGAAGGACACAATAATTTCTTTCAATTAGCTAATTGAGTGCAGGAGTGCCATTTATACTGTTTTCACATAAAATGCTTCTTACAGACCAGCTCTCTGAGCTTTGAAACAGAGCAATGTTCATATTTTTATTTATTATTTTTTTAAAACTCAAAAAGAATGTTTTTTGGCACAAAATCTCTACTTTTGGCAAGAATGTGAGTTAAGTCAAAGATTTTCTACACTATTCCAACAATTCACGTTGTTTGAAAGGTTTTTGGACGTTGTCTATGAATGTAATGTTAATGTACACCACCAGCTTACCTGTACACTGAAATTTCCCGTTGATGTACTGCAGGTCAAAGCCATCATGGCACTTGCAGATGTAACTCCCAAATGTGTTGATGCACTTACGGAAACGGGGACAAACCGCATGACCCGTGGCGCATTCATCCACATCTGCGAAAAACAAACACACCAGTCCATTATTTCTCTACTCTTTTTCAAGCTCCGGTTTGGATCAAAGTAAAAAGGTCTCAGTGAATTAAGGTCATGCTTCTGATCACCTCAAAAGTATACTTATATAATTCATGATCCTTGAATTGATGTGTTGCATAATGCTGTCAGGATTCATTTTTGAGACTGCCTATTGTACACTGTGATGTTTTGTGCTGGCATATGCTGCAATTAAGGTTTAACTAAACAGAGAACTGCATCAAGCAGTGTGTGAACGCTCTGCAGGAGTGCCATTCAAACTCAACACTTATGTGTGCATGTACAGGCATCCATCTAACAAAAGCTGCCCTCCTCGGAGCGATAAAAGTCCTCTGCTGAAATGCCTAAAGAGCTGAACACCTGTGTCGTGAAACATTAAGATGGTCAGTCTGATGATTTATGGTGCCCTTTTAAAAAACTCACACTGTTTTCTGCACTCCCCTCCTCATACCCTACAGAAAAGGGGCAGAAAAGTGAGTGAAAAAATGTAGGAGTCAAGCAAGACAAATGTGCGTAGGAGAGCATTAGGTTAACTGACTCAATTTGTCGCATTCCATTTGTGATTTAGTGATCTGTGTGGTGAAGATGTGAATATCTGCTTCTTCAAACCGTCTATGAAGTTGACGTCTCTAGGACTACGGCACACCATTAAAACAGTCATTAATGAACGCCACAATGACATTTCCAAGCACTTAATGCATAATTATAGCGTATCAAACGAAAGAAGCACAGCTCTGTTGTCAAGGACAGGTGCGATCCGCACAGTGTTGTAGCAGGAGCGCATATGTGAGTGAAAGCGACTGTTGTGTGACACGTTCGTAATAGCAAAGGTTTGTTGATCTTTTCTGACAGCCACAAAAAATCATGTCAAAGCTTCAAAAGATGACTAAACAAAGCCAAAGGATCGTGCTCATTCTTCCTTTGACTTAAAGGGGTCATGTCATTTTTTATTTAATGTTTTTTTTTCTGCCTGAAGTCTACATCGATTTACATTCATGCAAATCAGCAGATGCTTTCATCTAAAGCAATTTACAGTATTCGAGTCTCCTGGAAATGGCATTGCTAGTG
The DNA here is from genome assembly GCA_027497675.1 of Cyprinella lutrensis. Taxonomy (NCBI): domain Eukaryota; kingdom Metazoa; phylum Chordata; class Actinopteri; order Cypriniformes; family Leuciscidae; genus Cyprinella; species Cyprinella lutrensis. Next base: position 28,878,091 of record JAOTRC010000012.1, read on the forward strand.
TCATATTATTATCATTATTAGTATTATTAGGAATGGGATTGCTATTGTCATAACATTAGTGGGCTATTATTATTATTATCAGGAATGTCATTGCTAGTGTCACATTATTATCATTATTAGTATTATTAGGAATGGCCTTGCTAGGCTAGTATTATTATTATCAGAAATGGCATTGCTAGTGTATTATTAAGTTGGCTTGAGAAAGTGGAATGATATTTAAACAACAACTTCTTCAGAGACAAAAATTTCTGATTGCTATTCCTCCTAGATCTTTAAAGATAGAACAACCAAACTCGGGTCAGACCTTCAGACTGTTCTAACAATCTAGCAATGTGCTAAATTATGCTAGCAAGATGTTAAATCATGGTAACAACATGCTAAATCATGCTAACAACATGCTAAATCATGCTAACAACATGTTAAATCATGGTAACAACATGCTAAATCATGCTAACAACATGTTAATTCATGCTAACAACATGCTAAATCATGATAACATGTTAAATCATGCTAACAACATGCTAAATCATGCTGCTAGCTATAATGCTAACAATAGGTCAAATCATGTTAGCAATGTGCTAAATTATGCTAGAAAGGTGCTAATCATGCTAGTATGTGCTATTTATATATATATTTTTTTTGCGTTTTTTTCTGTTAATTATAATAACATGTATATAATAATACATATTTTTTGGTATATAATTTATAAAAATGAATATAGGCCTATATTATATATTAATTATACAATTTATTATAAATATAAAATATTGACACTTTTGATGGCAGATTTTTAGATGCACTGCCTCCAAAATCGAATACTTCCCTACTATATAAGTATGCCAAAAACAGTACGCCAACAGATTAGGCCTATGTCTGAATGCAAAGTATTGAAAAAGGCCCCCGATGACCTACGACTTCCGGCGAGATTCTGAAGTGTGCATTCGCTGGACACTATCGGGAGAAGATTTATGAATGGGAGTTAAGCGACGCAACTGACGCTGGTACTGTAGATAACACAATAATGACAACATGGTGAATGTAGTACGTCCAGATTACATTCATACTACACACACTCATACTAAATACAACATACTTTTTTAACGGTCATGATTTAATTTCAAATTCAAATGTAGGCAAGTATCTGCTCACGAAAGTATGTGATTCCAGGCACAGCTATAGAAAGTTTTTGTTCGGAAACGTACACCGTGTTCTCATAATTGTCCCAATCCTGTTCTGTTTGGCTGTTTCTGTCATGTCTGTATTAATTCTCATTAGTTGCTATGGTGTCTGATTGGTTCCTCTCTGTCCAGCTGGTCCTGTTTAGTGTCCTCATTTGCTATGTATACATATACTCCCTGTTCTGTTCAGTTGGTTTTATCAGTGTCTACTCTTCTGTGTTTGCAGTTGGATTAAAGGCTTTTGTATTTGTTCACCACCATCTTCGCCGTGTGCTTCCTACAGTTAAAGTAATGCATTAGCCCTGAACACATACCCACACAGGTCCTGCCATCTGGAGCGAGCTGCAGACCTGGAGACGGGCACTGGCAGCGAACCTCTCCTTTCATTACTTCACAGCCGTACTGGCAGTTCGCCATGCTGCATGTCCGGGCATCTGACAGAGAGATCCACACACCAGGTTTAGCACTTATGATACACATTTTCTTTACTTATACATTAAAACACAGAATCACTCGAGTATAAAAAGCACACTGTTCATGGAAAACAAAATGTAGCAACAGATGTCCCATATGTAAGCATCCAAGCAAGAAAACAAGATGAACATCCATTGAATGGGGTGCAAGGCCACAGGTCGCAGAAGGGAACAAACTTTTCCATATTTAGCCTCATAGCCTTGAAGGAATCGAGCAGTGAAGCAGATAACCTTGGGTTATTAGATTGTGCAGTGATCTATTAGCCCTGCAGAGAAACATTCTCAACTATTGTCGAGGGGGTCGTCACAGACGGCACAGTCCGTTTTACATCAGACAGAAACACGAAAGAAGATGCCACATTGTTCCTGCTAAAGCAAGTCGAAAAAACCAAACAAAACAAAAAAAAAATAATTACTTTCTAAAGTCTTGAAGAAAATGAAATTAGAAAGAGATGTGTTAACTAACGGAACTTTTAAGTTCTCGTGTACTGCATAAGTAATAGATCTCAATTCTGGATCATGTTATAATATCACATAACAAAATCAAATAACATTAAAATAAAAGTGAGTTTTGAATAAATCTTGTTTAACATGAGTGTTTTAAGTAATGTTTGGCATTTAATTTTGAGCAATTTTGTGTATTCTGTGAATCGTTTATGATTATTATTATTATTAATTAATATTTTTTACATTTATATTTTATTAATAAATATTTTTAAGTGCAGGTGGAATACGTTTGATTTTTATTATTATTATTAATTAATATTTTTTACCTTTATATTTTATTAATAAATATTTTTTAAGTGCAGGTGGAATACATTTAATTTTTATTATAGTTTTATTATTAATTTTAATAAAATTATATTTTTTTTGTTATAATAAATAATTATATATTATTATTATATTTTATAGATCTTAATTAATTATAACATTATAAAATTATAAAATATAAAATTATAATTTTAATTAAATTGAATAAAAAAAATTAATAGAAAAAGTTTAATAACAAAAAATAATAAAAGTCGCCATATTTGGCACTTACAGTATATGACGTATGAAGCTGATGTCAAAAGAGCATTTTTTTACCATCACATGACAAAGTTATGAATAATTTGAGCGTGTGCAGACTTTTATCTGATCAGCACCCAGCCTCTCCAAACTATGCAGTAATCTGCCGTCCGAGCTTGACAATGATCGTACCACCCACGTCACATACTTTGATTAAGTCTGTGATTCAGTGGTGTTTGCTGAAGTGTGAGCTGTGGGAAGGTGAGAAAATATTTATCAGAGAGCGTAATCTTGGAGCCTCTGGAAGCACACTTAGCACCAGGCAAGCACAGGCACAGTCCACTTGGCGTAGGGAGGATCGCTTAAGGCCAGCAATAAGACTTAGCCTTAGCCTGGCAGGGTTGAAGTTCACAGCTTTCTCATATTTTTTTTGTGAGTCACTTGAAAGCTCTCTGTGGGGTTGAGGGACGCCCTGAGCTCTTGGAATGATTTGTGTGTGGAAGGAGAGACTATAAAAACACACTTTTTATGTATGGTTTAAATGAAACCATGAAAGTAAAACTATTTTTAATAATCCTAATTTTATGTTGTCTGTATTTTTGCATTATCTTTGTAAAGCTTTTTGGAACAATATACTATAAAGCCTGTAGAAATCCAGCTAGTCGAAACAAAACACACACACTGCTGGTAACACTCGTCTCAAGCAAAGCGCTGAAGAGCTATTAAACCACTGACACTGCGTGTAAAACAGAGACGTAACTCACTTCCACAGCTCCCGTCAGGTAACAGCATGTATCCATTCAGGCAGTAGCATTTGTAGCTCCCGTATGTGTTCATGCACCTGTGTTTACAGGGACGAGGCTTGAGGCCGCACTCGTTCAGGTCTGCAGACAGAAGAACAGAGAGGGGGAGGTCAGAACATCCTCGTGTGAGAGAGCCAGGAATTAGGCTTAGACCAGAGGTCAAATTTAAAAGGTCAATCCTTTTAAACCTGTGAGGCGGCGTCTGCTAGAAGAAGGTGAAGCCGCAGGCCACCGTGTCGGGACAGGCCCACCTCTGAGCGCCTCACTCCTCAGGACGCTGCGCTTCAACAAACCTGAGCTTTAGCGTCCAACACTCTACGTCTAACACAAAAATTAACTTCTTCCTTTTGACAACTCTGCACACAACTCTGCAAAGGTCAACTACGCACTCATTACCAGACTTTTAATATTTTAAAATATTCTAAACTTTAAAGCTGTTGAACTATTTTTAGACTTTGAACACTAACCTTACTGCTCTATAGAGACAATTTGAACCATAACCACCTTAAAACTGTAACTTCAGGACAGCAGATTAAGTAGCAGACCAAAGAGGTAAATCAATAGTAGAGATACT
>JAOTRC010000012.1:29030514-29042432 GCA_027497675.1 Cyprinella lutrensis
ACGAAGTGCGGAACATCCAATAGGAAAATTCAACTGCAGTAGCCACCGTTCAACCTGAAGAGGGCAGCACTAAGACGATTTTACACCATATATTGTAGAAATAAAACACTTTATATCCAAATGTCAAAAAAGTTACACGAATCAATGACTGGTATTAATAAAGATCCATTCTTACAGATCATCAACTAAAAAAAGTTGGTTTAGGGTTTAGTTACTCTTTAATGTACACGGTTGTGAATATTAGTGGCAGGGGGTGTGTCGGCATGGGTGCATCTGAAGGTGAGAGAGAGTTTCATCTCAGTTCCCATGATCCCCTTCCCCCTGAGGCTCCTTTCATCTCTCACGGTTTCCAGTAGGGTATGTCAGCCATGCCTGGTCTCCAGCAGGGTAAACACTCCGTTCGACTGTCCCACCACACATATTTGACCTAAAACCCATGTCATCTCTGCTCATTGCTGTATTTACAAGTGCTCTGGAGCATGACTTAATTTGAAGACTGAAGTCAAGACTTGCTAGTTTTTGCACACCCATGCACTGTAAAAAAAAGTTTCGTTTTTTTTTACTTAAAATCTAAAAATCTTTAGAGTTTGCATCAGTCAAAGCAGGGTTACGTTTGGCATGTCGTGCACAATAACCCTAAAGGCACCAGGGTGGCGGTGCCACCGGCTTTATATATATATATATATATCTGCGAGCAGATGAAGGGCCAAAGCCGGCGGTTGCAGTGCCACCGGCTTGGGCCCGCAATCGCTGCTCGCAGCTATATTTTAACATTTGAACTTAGAAAATTATTAAAGTATGTTATAAACATGCAGGAAAAAATGTTCCAGCCTTCACAGTGCAAACAATTATTTTCTTAGCCACTATTTTTCCCTTGATTTTCAATAAACAAACATATTAGCATCCTTAAAATGTTATTTATTTACTTAGTAGAAAATTACAAAAACATGCTTCGATTTTTTTAAGCTTTTTTTACATGATTTTTGTGAGGTTTAAGCTTTAAACAAATCTGTTTGCCAGTATGGTGAGATATTTTCTAAATCTAAGTCTAGTAAAGCAAATTTGCTTTCAATTCATGGAGATTTTGAGACTAGTATTCATCTGGAAAAAACTACAAATGCACAAGACAATAGTTTTTGAGGCACGTATGACTGTTAAAAAATATATTTGTAATTGAATCATTCATTCAATGTAGTAATATTATATGATGCTTCTGAAATAAAAGTCAGATAGATGATGATTTGTTTTTGTAAATATGACTCATCTTATACATCATGCACGGTCTGTATAAGTGTATGATTTAACTTTTCCCGATGGTCTAGTGTTAAAAAAATGCATTATATTGTAATATTGAATCGCAATACTTGTAGAAACGCAATTCTTTAAAAAAATCGCAATACATATCATATTGTGATAGTATCGCATCACGAGATTGGTGTATCGTCCCAGCCATAGTAATTAAGCGGGTGTCGGTGTCGTTGGACCATGTTTCCATAGCAACAGCTTGGGTGGGCACACCTGATAATAAAGTGTGCGAAACAAGAAAGCAGAGGAGCGCATTGTTTCTCCTGCCTTTTCTGTTGTGTTTTATTCTCTTTTTCTCTTTTCTTTATTTGTGCCTGACGGATACGCAAAGCTCCACATTTTAATTAGCATCGAACTTTCTGTTGAGACCCGAAGAGAATGAATCATCAAAGGCTCGTTTTTGTTTATTCCTCAGTGCTATTCTTGGCAAAGTTTGTCTCCAGAACTCTGATGAGACAGCCTGTTCCCCTCACGGCCGTTTGGAAGTTACCCATTAGCCTTGGGGGAAGAAGACGTGTAAATACTTTCATTTTTGGTAAAAGCATATCTCTCCTCTCTCGCAAAGCACATGTGAGACACCGGAAGGTTCTTTGTCACAGTCAGGGCCTCATTTGACATAGTTTAAAAGTCCTGTGATTCACTGCCATAGAAACCCGGTGTCGAAAACAAGCTCCGCAACAAGCTATAGTCAGAAAGACAGAAGCGTTTTGTTTAATCTTCCTGTATTTACTGGTCTGGTTGTGTTCATTGGCACCAACTCAAACAAAGGTGGGTTTATTCTGTTTCGCCTTTGCACTTCCATATATTTATTCTACACACCCATGTTTTTTCCCCTCCCTAAGAAACAGTCTCTCTCCTTCAGGGTGTTCCAGGTACGAACATCAACCAGGATCAAACGGCTCCATCTGTGTGTGTTCATGTATTCATAGTTGAACGTGACCTGAAGGGAACAGCTTCTGTTCTCATCTCTCTGTTCTCTGTTAGCGCTTCAGGCCTGTATGACAGCTTTGAGAATGATCAAATGTCTTCCGGAAAACATTTTTGCTCAGCCAATATATAATACATATACAACGTTAGATGTATGCGTTTGACTGCATGAACCGGTGTAAATACCTCCAAAATCACGTGGCTTTGCATTTTCTAGTAACTTTTTGGTAATGTTAATTAGGTTATGAAAATGTTATTTCTGAAATTTCGAGACTTCCATTTTTTAACCTTCAAGTGGTCTTTGTTTCCTGTTTACACTTCTGGGCTTCGGGGTCTATACGAGTCCAACAATTGATTGAGTAATTGTACAATACATTTTTAATCATACAAATAATATATAATTTTTTTGTTGTTTACTTCTCATCTATTCATTAATGCTGTGTTTTTGGAGATATAATTTTGTATCCATTGTATCCATATACCACATAATTCATCAACTACACCATTTGCTTGTTAGCTTGCATATGAAATATTATTTTGATACATTGCATTTATGCTCTAGAACTAGGCCTTCATTTCTTTGTAAAAAATTTCAGATTTATGCCGGATTTTTTTTAGGTTTTTTTTTTGACACATGAAGAAAATATATTTAGGTTTTTTTTTCTTTCACATTTCCCATTCATTTCAATGTGGGGTCATATTGACCCCGAAGACTAGTGGTGTAAACATTTTTTTTTTTTTACATACCTTCAGAACAACCGAATCAAGCCCAGTTTTTTTTTTTGTGTGTGTGTGTATAGATAATGTATGAAAAGTCACAAAATCTTATTCCACTGAGATGAAGGGAACCTTTTTTTTATTAAGTAAAAGTCGACTGTGGTCGTGCAGTATAGACCCCGTGACCCAATTGAGGGCTACAAACAAAATTTGTTCAGAAAATAATAAAACAGTATAAACAGTAATGATAATAAAATAAAATAAATGTTTTTAACAATACCAACTTCCACCCATGTGCTAGCTTAGGTTCAGAAATTTGAAAGCAGTGCACCAGCTGTCATCTTCAATAGTCAAGCAGAGGAGCAGAAGATCAAACATCTCACCCATTAATGGCCCAGAAAACCACATCACCGGCATATGCAGTGCTGCATTCACTTCTGACAGATGTGAACCATGTGAAACAAACACAAATCTGATACATAAACGCTGGGACTGCGCCAACCTGAGGCGGCGCACACCACGGACGAGGAATTTAAAGCGCATTGAGAATAAAACACAATATTTATCAAGACAATAAGGCGACAATGCTGCCTAACTGACAACAAAGGATTGAGTGGAAAGTGTTGAGTGTGGGCTGTGACGACAATTAACAGACTGTGTTTACAATTATATAGACATTGCCGATTGGTTGTGAGGTAATATCGTCACAGTTTTGCATTGCGTGGAGCTTATATAAGGACCCTCACCATCCCGCTGCACGAGGCTTACGCAGGGCTCATTTCCACAGCAGGACCTGGTCACTTCAAAGCGCCACCGAAAGGTCAAACATTCCAGTGAAGGGGACCGGTGTCAGCGGGCATCGCAGCATCCACTGGCCATACACACACACACACACAACGTGCCATTAGCATGCATTCTGACACAACAGCCACGCACATTAAACTTTAAAAGCCAGCACGACTTCTACATGCCAAACACAAGCATCCGTGATCCTCACAATGTTGTTGGACGTGTGGAAAGCATGTGAATGAACACTTGTTTATTCCTTTCTTTCATACCGAGCCAGCTCTCGCTCTCACTCTCTCTCTCACTCGGTTATTTATGGAAAGGCCGATACTCCAACATAATCAGACTGGCCAATTGCTGCTATGCAACATGCTAGGGCTAGCTTTACAGACGACGAAAATTAAACAGCTCAAATTAAACAGCAAAGCACAAATTAAAGGACTGCTAAATGTACAGTAGACGCACCTTCTAAGGGTTTTAACATTACAACCCAAAGCATTAGCGTGTAACAGACATGAATGTTCCCACAAATCATGCGGTTTGAGTAGAGGCAGACGAAGCGATCAGAATTTTTGTGTTAATGGACCAGTCGTCAGTTGGGTTATAGCGGTGAATGGGAGGCGACAGCATGTGCCCTAAAAGCAAAAGTAAAAACCTACAATAGCATTTCAACGACTTTCCAAAAGAGAGTAAAAATATTGAGATTGATTTACAGCTGTCAGAAGAGAGAACGATGTCACTTCCTCAGTCATTGTATTATAAACACCCTCACAGCAGCGTTAATTAGCTTTTTGTCATTTACGGACCAGGTAATATACCAATATATAGCCTTAAAAATGTTTATATTGGTACACTCTAAAAAATGTTGGGTTGTTTTAACCCAACTTTGGGTCAAATATGGACTAACCCAGCCGTTGGGTTAAATTTTTACATTACATTTTTAACTCAACATTTCAGGTTTGTCCATATTAGACCCAAAATTGGTTTAAAACAACCCAGCATTTTTTAGAGTGTAATATACCAATATATAGCCTTATAAATTATCAACATTGCAAATCTAGTCACATTTTTACAAAAGTGAATAAATGTGAATTCACTTTTGTAAAAATGTGACTAGATTTGCAATGTTGATAATTGTGGAAACGCCTCATCACAGTCTGTCAAAAAGGGTCCATACCGATAAATTGTCAGAAATCAACTAAACTAATGAGACAAAAATAAATAAAGAAATAAACAATATAAAAGAAAAATACGTTTTAAGAAAAAAAATAAGAGAATAAAAATACAAGCAATTTAGATATAATAAAAAACAAGCAATTATTATTATACATAACTAATATTTTAAATATTTATTTTTATTTAAATATGTTTCTAATTAAACTTATTTAAATTCAAATTTATTTTAATAATACTTTAAAATAAGTACTAGGATAAAATTATATAAAATTGACATTGGTCGTTTCTACAGAAATAATTGGTCCCACCACAAGGTTAAGAGCAGAATCATTACCAAAAGAAAATGAATGTACCCATATCAACTCCTCAATTGCTGTAATAGTTCATCCTCACAATAATAGCCTAGAACACCAAACCGCACAGCAGTCACCAAAAACAACCTAGCACTCAAACGCTCCTTCCCCTCAAAAAATCAGTTTCTTCTACGACACAAATAAAGAAGGAAGCTGTGGAAGACATATCAAGTTCTTGGCTAATTTCGGAGCAGGCATTTGAAGGAATGGGATTTGCCTGGCATGTGCAGACGGTGCTTGCCAGCGCATTCACACAGGTATACGGCACATAAATGGCTGCCACTCTGGATTTGGGAGGAACTTGCAGCGAGGGGAGAATGAGACCTGTGGGGGAGCTTGTGATGGAGGGGTGGAACAATCCGCTCCCTCGCAGGCTCAGGTTAATGTTTGAGTGAAGCGGTGATCCTCTGCCACACGTGTGTGTGTTTGTTGCCGTGTGTGCACGTGTGTCTGTACCTGCAACATCAGAAGTGCTGGGCTGTGGTGAACAGAGCTACTTCAGATGCCGGGTAGTGACCTAGTTTCACACTCTCAGCAACAAAGCCTGAGCTTTACGGCCCAGAGTTAGGGATTGGGATGAGAAGAAAAGAGGAAGCAGAGCAGGGGGAGGGTGGGAAAGAGACAGAAGTCTACACCGGTTGAAAGCAAATTAACATAGCATAAGATGTGGATTTCTGCTCTGCACACATCATAAACGTTCAATAGTTGCATCATGCACACATTTTCTCTGAGCACTGCAATGGTCATGTTATGACATCATGCTCTGTGGCGACTTTTTTAAAAACAAGCTGAACATATAACAATTACTATAAATCAAAAATGTAAAAATATACAATCTACTCCACTTTCTTGCAATGCTGCAAACGTGCATCTTTAACGATTGCGTTCTGTTATGAGGTACGGCTCGGTAAGGCTCAGTACGGTTCGGCTCGGAGCGGCACGGTTTGGCTCGCTTTGCTTTTCCACTGTGTGGTATGACTCGGCTCGGTTCGGTTCGCTTTAGCTCGGTTGCTTTTCCACTGCAGTTAGTACCACTTTAAAGTTGGTGGGATTAGTTTAAAAGCAGTCGCTACAGTGGCTGTTACTGGTTATTTAAATCTAGTGGGTTTGGTTTCTCTCGTCACAAATACAATGACGCTGGTAGTGACGATTCTGTCTGACCAATCAATGATCTGCAGTGTGTTCACGTCACATTTCAGTAGCGGTATGGTCCGCTTGGAACCTCAACAGACCAGGTACCATTTAAAGCGAGCCGAAGTAAGCCGTACAGTACCGTACCATGCAGTGGAAAAGTGCCACAATTGAGCCGTACCGAGCCGAGCTGTACCGTACCATGCGGTGGAAAAGCGCCATTTATTGATCTTCCATTGGACACGCATCTTTACGTGATACAGATTCGATCGATACAGCTCAAAAGTTCACGAAAACTGAACTTTTGAGCACAGCGAAAGGTTCAACTTTTTTGCACGCGCTTGTGTTTCCAGTGTTCAGCAATGGGACGAAATGTGCAGTGTAATTGCCCATTTAGGATACACCCCAAAAACAACTCCACTAAAAACCTTCCCCAAATAAACCCACTATAACCCAGCAAGCATTCTGTTATATTTAAAGGTAAAGTATTTTCCATTTTCTAAATTTCTAAGTAAACTTTTACACAGGTAGCAATGTCAATGCCTTGGGTTTGATTCCCAGGGAACGCATGAAATAATAAATGATAAAATCATAATGCAATGCACAGTAAGAAGTGTCTTCCAAATGCGTAAAAGTACATTTTTACGAAATGGCAATACAATAAATGAATGGCATGAAATTAAGAAAACACTCAATAGTGCTTGTTTCTTGACATAAATGACAGTCTTCTGTATGTTTGGAAACCATTATTTTTCCAATCCAATCGCCTTTGCCTTTCAAGGTACGGTAATAGATTTCAAAAACGATGTTTCAGACAGAGCACCAAAACACACTTGTAGCCAATCAGCAGTAAGGATGAGGAGAGAGGGCTCAGTGCACAAGACAGACAATAGCAGAACGACTATAGAAAGAGAGAGATGGCAGAGAAAATGCTGAAGTGGAAAATGCCAGGGGAACATAAGTTTAAAAAGAAAGGTTACAAATACAATCAAGCAAAAGACAGCATATCTTAGGTCTGTGAAACACAGAAAAACCACTACTTGCGTATCGAGAAAAAATAAAGCAACCTTAAGGCCTTCCTGCTCCCTCTACAGCACTGGAAAGCTTCTCTGATATTAACACAGGTCCTTTTGCCTGATCATAACCCTTCTTTTTAAAGTTTAGATGTTCCTGGAACAGCTAATCCTCCGACGCCCAGTTTAAGAATCATTTCAAGTTTCTGAAAAGTGAGATAAAATACTCCTAATATAAGTTTTCTTCTTTTGGTTCCCTTTTTAGTGATCGCTTTAACTCCTTAATCTTGTCACATCTGTAATATATTAGTTACTTTAACTATCTATCCTGCTACGTAGGGAGCTGCTCATGAAAATTAGGGATGCACAATATCAGCAACCATATCGGTATGGGCTTCATTTTTGATGTTATCATTGTGGGCCCGATAAGATACTTAAATAATTGATAAATAATGGATTATTTCCTTCAGCTTTGACACTTCAGATGTGCACTGTTCGCCATGATGGTTTTGAGTTGCTTGAAATATAATGGGAATCGCTCAAAAAAGGAAAACACAGTGCAATGTTTGAATGTCATGTCATATAGGTAACAAAAAATTATAATTAGAACATTTTAATTGTGTGCTTGGGACATGGATTTCAATGGTGAGACTTGAGTTTTTAATCAGGCTATTAAAAATCGTTAAAAAAAATGGATATAGATTTATGGGCCAATTTATCGGTTATCGGCTTTCAAATATAAATAATTATCGTATCGGCCAAGATTTTCACATATGATTGTGCATCTCTAATGAAAACTATGGTTTTGGGGATGGAAGGATGTCTCTGCCACTGAATAAGTAGAGGAGCTAACAATTTGACCTGAATTATTGTAGTAACACGAAATTCTTTCACTTATCGAGGGTGGAGGCATTAGGTAGGGGCCTGTTTGTTTTGGTGATTTCAAATATCAACAGTGTTTAAAGTACAGTAAAGTACAGTAAATAACAAAGTACAGTCACAGTATTCCGTTTATATGATTCTCCATTTCGTCCACATTTTTGGCATCACAGAAATCATAAGGCATATCAAATCATATGACACTCTGGTCACTAAATATAACTAGGTCCCTCATTTATTGCAAGTCTGTAAGATATTTTATCCACCAGACGAAAATAAATCTTTAAGTCTTATCACTAAGAAAAATAATAGTACACCTGTCCTCAACAAGCCATATGCTTGCATGTTATATTCATGTTTCACTAATTCATTTTTTTTAAAAGTTATTCCCCAAAATCAATTCTCTTATTATTTAGCTTGAAATCATTACTTGTGCAGTTCTCTGTGACAGAGATCGTTTAAAAAGTAAATGTGACATTTCTCAAAGACCGCAATATATCAGAATCAAGAGTGAATTAGACTCAATAAGACAGAGGATCAGTTGTAACAACCCTACATCTTCCCTCTTTTATCACGTAAAGCCTTTGTTGCACTGTTTTGCTTTTAGGTAGGACAATACCGCATTACGCACAAACCTCTCATATAAATGTGGCCTCGCCACATTGTGAGGGAATTAGCTAGTTAACCTCAACACAACGGCTTTTCAATTTAGCATCAGCCAGTGAAAACCCTCAGTCTGAGAGCGCGCACACACTCGCTCTATAATCCCTGAAGAACAAATGACTTCTCTCAACCCACGCATGACTAGGGAGCACTTCAACAAGCTCTTGAAAGTCGGCTCACACACACAGGACGGGCACCTCCCCCGGTTCGATACTTTTGAAGGACTACTTTTGTGGCTATTGTCCCGACTAAAGCAAACAAAACATCGGCTGTGTGCAAACAAGACGAGACGCGGAGGCGGAGTATGCAAACGTGCATGAGATCTTTCTTTTCTTGACTTTGTGCAATTTAAACAGGAGATAATGGGATAGGAGAGGGAACAAGTCCAAGATCTGGTCTAACGGAACGGATTCAGAAAATTAGCCCAACCCTGTGCCTGTGTCCATTAAATGACAGACTGAAAAACAGACGTGTAAATAAAGGTGTCATGCGCTACAACAAGGTTTTAATTAATGTTCAATCTCAAAATGAAAACGAGCTGACAAACCATCAGTCAGTAATTCTAACGCAGTAAGTTTATCTCCAATAATTACAGACTAAATCTATAATGCATAAGCCGCATGAATGTACAGTATGCCTTCTCAGAAGCATTATTCTTGATCAAAGACCAGGTATAAATATCATTGCATGCCAGGCAAACCTATCTGGAGTATTCTGCAGGAATATGAATTATACCATTATGGATTACAAAACTCCACTGTGTATACTACACAAATCACAGCAAACTGGAATATATTTGATCATTTTAACATTTGTGGCTTTTAATCCATGTCTTTTAGCCTTGGAGGTCATATGTGCAAACGTCAAGTAAGTATGTAGTATTTCTCTTCCATTGAAACAGACGATACTGATGATTCATCTTGGACTCAGGGGCGTAGACAAATTAATCTCTAATGAAATGTTCTCAAGAATGAGAAATACCACCTTTCTGTAACGCAACCGACCAGCAATAGCACGTAGCAACTCATGATTCATGGCTGGGGTTTTTTTTTCCACTAGAAATTTGTGGAAAACACTTTTCCAACTGATATTTGTGTCAACAATATGGCCTGTATCCTATTCTATAAGGCCTATTCTCAGCAGGTCTGAGAATTTGGGTTCATAAAATGCTTATATGCTACATTATTTGAAATATAGCTTTAAAACTTCAATATTTCAGCCCATCTCCAAATCTTGGTAACTCACGCACAGCCAGTCGTCGACATACACTACAAAAGTTCAAACCTCCTAAGTGTACATTTTAAAATAATGATGTCATCAAAACTACGAAATGACACTTCATTTCTGACAAAAAAAATGTTTTGAAATTTAATATAAATCACTATCAAGATATTAATTTAAAATATCTGAAAGTCCATTTAAGGCCCTAAAACTGGTCACCATTTCAAGTTTCACTATCTTTAAATCACTTTTGCATTCACTGCATCATTTTAAATGGCGTGAGAAATACTTTTATAACAACTAACTGTATAAATTTCATGTAATATTCATAAAAGCCACATGCATTATAATTACAAAAGATTTTAAATTAAACATCTCATTTAGATAAAGATTGTAAACTTCCCAAAAGCATTTTGTAGACATGTATCTACAAAACTAATCTCAAAGATTTCAGATCAAAAGGGTGTTTGCAGGCTTAACATCAATATAGTGTGGTCTCAAACCAAGATCTAAATAAGAGTTTACTATTACCTATGCATATCCTTTGAGAGGCACAGATGTCATTAAGCGCTGCAGCGGTTCCACGAAGTTGGTACGAGGTGCACAAAGGCAAAGCTGAACAAACGCACTCTTGCAGAGTATTTTTATAGGTTTCATCATCCAGCATCAAACAATCGGGAAAAGTAAACAAAAGTGCTACTCGTCTCAGTTCTCGCATCCGCAACCAGAACGAGAGTGAGTTAGACTGACATACAACAAAATAGCGGGTAAAAAAATACAGAAATCCCCGTTATAGAGTGTATTTGAACATGCAGTCTCATATCGCAGGCTCTATATATTTGTGAAGGGCCCTTCAGCAATAAATGAACACTCCACATAGGCTCAAATCAATTAGCGATAGGGGAAAAAAACATCACAATGCAGGTCTGTTGAGATCAGTAACAGTAATGCAGAAGGCCAGAATCAGAGATGAAAGATCAGATCAAAGCAGCAGAGCAGTCAATTTGTCTGATGAACCTTATTAACAATAGGCTGAGATGCACTGGTAATGGTTACGGTTTGCGGAAACCATGATCGAGCATGAACTTGAGTGCATAAACACAGGAGAACACAAAACAAGAATAGACTAGCATGTAGCATTTTTTATGTTTTCGGAAGACGTCTCTAACACTTGCCAAGGCTGCATTTATTTAATCAAAACTATATAGCAACAGCATACATTTTACAATTTTAAAATATATATTTATTATAATTTATTTCTATGATTTTTCAGCATTATTCCTCCAGTCTCCAGTGTCACATGACCCTTACTGCTCAAGAAACATTTCTGATTATTAGGCCTATCAATGTTGAAAAAAGAAACCATGATGCATTTTATTTTCAGGATTCTTCGATGGATAGAGTTAAAAAGAACAGCATTTGTTTGAAATAAAAATCTTAAGTAACATTATAAATGTCTTTACTGTCTCGTTTGATCAATTTAATGCAATCCTTGCTGAATAACAGTAATATCTTTGAGAAAAAAAAAATAGCAAACTAAATTAGATGTAAAAAAAAAAATGTTAAAAAGATTTTTGTAAATTCTTACATTTTTATTAGGGCTGGGCAACGATTAATCGCGACCAAAATAAAAGTTTGTGTTTACATAACATATGTGTGTATAATTATTTTGCATATATAAATACACACACATGCATGTATATATTTTTAAAAAAATTGCATAAATATACTGTATATATTTTTATAA
>JAOTRC010000012.1:29073310-29084497 GCA_027497675.1 Cyprinella lutrensis
AAGAAGAAGATAAGAAGATTATAAAGACAGTCCACTTCGTGTATACAGACAGGAGCAATCTTTGGAAAACAGTCTCGACAAGTCGAACCATGAATAAAACTGTCCGTACACTTAAAAAGTTCTCAATGCTTTGTTTTCCATGTAGGGACCCTCATTATGTTACTGTGTTAGTGCGGGGCTATTTTGAGCCTTGTTAGTGGTATAAACTAGCGATTTTTCTTTACTTATTATATGCCCCCATTACTAGCGTTATACTCTAAACAGTTTCTAGAAATAAAACTCTTTACATTCGATTATCATGAAAACAAATCTCAGAGAACGGTCGACTAGGTACCCATATTTTATTAGATATATCAGATTTACCTACTAATTTACCATCAAACGTATCCACAAACATTTTTCTAAAATAAATAAATATTTTAAAAACGAAGAAAAAAATCTTTAAGGCACAATGAATATGCAGGTTGAAAACAGAACTGAAAATTGGCATGTTTATCCCTTTTTTAGTCAGGTGGATGAATAATTCTTAGTTAAATAAGAAAGAGAAGCCAGAGCTTTGGGTTACTTAAGGCAAAATGAAATACATTTTACAAAGATCAAATAATCTGAGCTTCTATTCACAGTAATTTTGAAATAAATAAATGAATAAATAGCTTTTCAATCTTTGTAATTTTTGTTCTCTTGGGGACTTAGAAGAAACATCTGAGACCATTACCTATAGCAAACCTATTTGCTAAAATAGCAACAAAAAAAAATCCTCTGAGATTCGTCTTTTCGTCATTTCACCTCTTCAACACTCACAGCGGGAGAATTATTCACTCATCTGTTCACTATTTTATCACTGCCTCACTATTTTCCTCCTAACCTGTTCTCCGCTGCTCCCCTGTTCACCCTCCTCCACACCTGAGTTTGACATCAGGGCCTCATTTAGTGTCAACTTGTGTCTTCTCTTTAATGATGGGGGGATTAGTGTTGAGCAATCGCTGGGCGCGCACAAACACACACACACACGTACACTCACATTCCCGCTGCGAGTGTCTTTTTAAGAGACTGATCAATGTCACTTTGGCATACTCTCAGTGAAGCTTAACACGACTCTACCCAGCATGGGCCGCAGTTCCTACAGCTCACCAGAGGTTTTACGGACTTGTCGAGTCTAAATGGCAAGAGGGACAACAGAGGAAGAGCTAAAGCCCCAAATGCTAATGTCTTAGCCCTCAGTGGGAATCTGGTTTCAGGAGTAAAGGAAATTCATATTTTCCGAAGGAGATCTCATGATTTTCAAATAAGCTGAAAGTGAAGGTTGAAATAACAACAAAGAAATCCAGCTCCCAAATGTTCTTGGAACTGCATTTATAGCACAGTGAGAGCTAAGAGAAAGGCCTCCTCATTCATTCATTCGTTCTTTCTCTTGTTTATTTGTTCGATAATTTGTTCCTTCCTTCGCACAAATAAACGGATGAAATTTTAACATTGTATACCCTTACTGTGGTACTGCCATGGTACATTGATTACAAAATTGTGGTACTTTGATATATACAGTGCAACTGAATCAATATTACATTCATGTAAGCTACTAAAAAGATACCATGGTATACTTTTTTTTGGCCCGTTCACATCAAGGAAGTTAACTATAAGGATGACTACAACTATTTAGTTTTAATAATTGTTCAATGGAGCCAAAGCTAAAGTTACTGCTCCGGTGTAGATGTTCAAGTCCTTTGTGGATCGAGATCATATACAAGAGAGAGAGAAAGACAACGAGAACAACATTTTAAAGTGCTCAATCACAGTTTGATAGGCATAAGGCTGCTCAAAATGCCATTATACGTTTTTGATGATCGTCTGTCGAAAAACATGTCAAAATTTAGGTTCTGTCATCTTAAAAATGACAGTGTGAATGCTAAGCGAACTAGAGCTAAATATATTATTTTCTTTTTTTGGTCGGGTTTAAAATATACAAGAGAACCAAACTACAAGTGTAAACACACCCTTAGTCTTTGAGTAACATTTAAGGTTTTTATTTACCCAGAAAGCATTTCAAACCTTGACAGATCCAGAACCACCCTCCTTTTGAATAATGAACCTGGACCACGAGTCAGAGACCTGGGAATCATGGGATAGGTTTTAAGAGCTCTCAGTCGGTCATAACAGTCCACAGTGAGGCCACTTGGATCAACATTAAAGAGAGTCGCGTCTTCAACGTGTGACTGCTGGTCCTGCAAGAGAAAAATATGTGGGAAAAGATGATATTGACAAGGAAGAAAAATGCTGAAATGTACGCCAGACAGTCTCGGTGGTAGATGAGGCATATGGAAACTCCCTTTTGTTTTCTGGGGGGTCTCAGGGTGTGGCTCGCTTCACAAGAATGCGATCAGCTCCGCTGAAGGGTTATGGATTAGCTTTGGCCTGTGCTGACAGCACAGAGCTTAGCCATGTAAAGGTCGATACCACCAAAACAATTGAAAAGAGTGTTTGCTCAAACCCCTCCTGAAGTACAATCTCCTACAAACACCCCGTTTCGGAATTTCCAAGGAAACTGCCAAGAAAAAAAAATGATGGGAGATCCCACTTTTCGGGAATAGGGTGCCAATGGCAGGCGTTGATATTTCAAAGCACTCTGTTGAGACCCTGAATCCACAATGTGTGATATAGGAGTCTTCGGAGCCTCTATACATGAGAAATGCTAAAATCCAAACCATTTATTTTGTAAATGTACATCATTTAAAATGAGTTTTTAAAAGTTTTTTTTGAATGTTCACCAAAGCTGCTTTCATCTCATCAGTAAAACGGTAATATTGTGAATTATTATTAAAATGTATTATAAATGTGTTTTTAGTAATATATATTAAAATGTAATATATAATATATATTAAAATTCAGCATCATTACTCCAGTTTCAGTGTCACATGATCCTTCAAATATCGTTTTTCGATATGCTGATTTGCTGCTCAAGAAACATTTTTATAATCAATGTTGAGAACAGTTGTGCTGCTTAATATTTTTGTGGAAACTGTGAAACTTTTCCCCATCATCCTTTGATGAATAGAAAGTTCAAAAGAACAGTATTTACATTATAAAATCTCTCACATGTGATCAGTTGAACTTGTCCTTATACATACAAGTGTTATGCATTATATAACATTAAGTGTTAAGCCTAGGCCTACCAGAAAAAAAATAAATAAAAAAATAACTGAAGAATCATGTGACACTGAAAACGCACTACATAGTGGTAACCTCTATCGACTTTTTGTTTGTGATATATTTTCTTAAGTTTCATTTTTTTCAGCTAACAACATTATCCTGAGGTAGACCTAAATGTAAAGTCTGACTTGTTCACATGGTGTATTAACATATTTCTGCGGTTAAAAGACTGACTGAGCGATTTCACGTGATACATTTCAGTAAGTTGTACTCTGTTTCAACATAACTTCAGATATTCATTCATATTTCGTGTTGTAGAAAAGATAAGACATCGGTTCACGTGAGCTCTGTTCTGCCGTTTGGAAAGCTGAGACATTAATTAATCAAAAAATGACATAAAACAAATTCAAGTTTTTGCTTATTATTGCGTTTCTCCACAAAACGGCTCATTGCTGACAGAAAACAGAGCACATCACAAACATGCGGATTTTCACATTCAAACTAACAAAATGGCTGTGGTTATGATCCGTTTGCCCTTGACAATGATGTGGGGCATATTATTTGTAGGTTTGACTGTTTGCTATCTGCAGTTACGACGATTTGTTGTCACGTTTAGAAACATTTTATGTCAAAACCAGGTTTGTACATGTACCCTTGTTGTGTGTCATTTACCGGTAACGCTTCCTTTTGCAGTACGGTACTTACAGGGTACTTACAGTGTACTTACAAGTACTGGCTAATATAAGGTAAGTACATGGAACAGGGTAAGGTTTAGGGGTATAGGTTCAGGGTTAGTACTAGTTATTACCCAGTAATTGTAGTTACTAAAATAAGTACATAGTATTTACATGGGTAACTGGACTGTAAAAGGAAGCCTTACCCATTTACCAAGTTATTAGGTAGGCTATGTGTGCTATTTCGTTGGGTTGGCTATTTACAAATGATTCTAATGCCAGTCTAAGTCTCAAGGTCGTGGGTTTCAGGAAATGTAGCCTAGTAGACTGTTGAAATGTATCCAGTGCAATAGAAGTTATAGGCTATATTATAAGTTCCTTCTACATCTTAATAGGAAACTGTTTTGTAATTCATAGCAACTTAACATTTTAAGTTAAAGTCAAAACTTTTACTTACAATAACTGAGTAAATGAATTCAGCTCATGCGAATTGTTTTTAGGTTTATATTTTTGCAGTGTTGGTGCACCGGTGTCATCTCGTCCACTGCCAGCGTTGATGTTTAAGGCTCCCTGTCGAATCCCCAACAGATCCCAGCCCTCTGCTAAGCTTAGCAACTGAGCCCTCACACAAGAGCCAGATTAAAAGGTTTGGTTGGGAACACGACAGGGAAAAAAGGTTTGCCTTTTCCATTGTCAGCAGCTTTTATCCCTCGCAAGCTTGTGAAAATTCATTCAAAATTAGCTGTCAAATTTGGCGAAGAGAATCAGATGCAGTTGACAGCAGATTATCGTGTTAAAGAAAGCAAGAAAATGCATCAAGTAATTTATTTTGTTGCGATCAAGACTGTTCAAGATGAACTGTAGACTATTTCACCACTAAAAAAGGCCATTTTAATTGATCCTCGCTTTTAGAGGCTAATTCTTCACTCGCTGCCTTTCAGAGGTTTTTTAACACTTGGAAGGCACATTGCTGCCAGTTAACCGAACGATAGCCTAGCTGTGCAGTAATGAACTTCGGATTCAGAGAAAGATTTAATTGGAGAAGAAGAAAGCATCTTCCCCATCATCTTGAGTGAACTGGGCAAATCAAAGTGACTGCAAAGTTAAGCACAGGCTTAATGATGAGGAAAAACGTGTTTGTGCGTATCTGAATCGCAAGATGGAGATCTGGTTGTATACTTGTGCCTACAGTATGTTTGGGAGTGAAATGTACCTTTTGACTTTGTCAAGCATTGCCAAAAACTTAGAACAATCACACTCAAAACCTTAGTGAACATAGAAAAAAAAAATAACTCAATTCACACATCAACAAATAACATGAGGTGGGTGCTTAAAGGTTTTTTTTTATGTGGTCGAAATCTGACAGCTGTCTAAAACAAATCTGACAGCTATATGACTGCTTTTCCCTTTCTGTACTGATTTCATTTGTATTTTTATCCCACTTTTAAAATGAATATTTCATTATTCTTTAAAAAAAAAATCCCAGTGATGGCCTTTGAAGCCGCTGTCTTCTCATGCGTATTTGTGACATCGCAGGATCTGTGGAGAGATCAATCTCCTCCTCTGGTTAGAAAACATGAAAAGGTATGAATGCAGGGCTAGTAAATGTGTTTGGGCAGCTTATTGTTAGAAAGAAAAGTGAAGGGTGACATATTCATGCAGCAGTTGTAATTTTGGGAACTTCTTAAAATAGCCGTTTCATCTGTGGTTGTTTTTAGAACGAATCTGGGAATGGTACAGGAACTTTCTCTCACACACAACAATCTCCTTTCAAATGTTTTTTTCAGGACTAACTAAAATATTTTTTTTGCCATTAAAAGACTTTGCATTATTATGGACAGCAAATGACAAAGTGTGTGTTTAGTTTTGCGAGTTCACACACAACTTTGCAAATCTGTGGGTGATATAACCAAAAACATTTTATGCGAGTATGTGTGTGTGCTCACTGTAAATCACAGATTGCGTGTGTGAATGAGATATAGCTCCAGAGCAAGTTCAGTGCATAGAGAACAGCAGTAGAGCCCTGAGGTGTGGAAATCCCCCTTTACACAACATTCACTCTCCAATTAACTCTTTACCAACACCTGTGACATGAGAGATAGACAGACAGACAGACAGACAGACAGACAAGATAGATAGATAGATAGATAGATAGATAGATAGATAGATAGATAGATAGATAGATAGATAGATAGATAGATAGATAGAAAGATAGATAGATAGATGGATGAAAAAAACCTTATACCAGCCTAAGCTTGTTAGATGGTCTTAGTTGGTTTAGGATAAGCAGGGGACACACTTAACGATTGTAAGGCTGATTATGAATGTAATTTGATAGTTACGACTGATCTCCTCAATAAAATAAATAAAACCTCAAGCCGGCCTAACGTGGTTTGAACTTAAAAAGTGCTCAAAACCCCACTAATAGACGAGATAAGACCAACAATCCAGCTTAGGCTGGTTTAATAAGTTTTTTTTTAGCAGGATGGTCGGATGAATGGACCCCTCAAAATCCATCCAACAGACTATTGAAATACCAGCTAGGCTGGAATAAGATGCCTTTTTTTAGACATATAGGATAGATGGATGGATAGAAAAAAACTTAAAGTCCTCCTGTAGACAAAAATTTCATCCCGTAGAAATTTATTTTTGATCACCAAAACCAAACATTTTTTCCCCTTGAAAAACATGTCTTCATGCCTTAAAATAGCTCACTCTAAACCTTTGCCTCACTTAGTACACATGGTTCTATGAATATACAAATAAGCCCCGCCTCCACTCACTAACACCAGCTCAGAGATCCACTAGTTGAAGTTTTCACGTTGACCTGATTGGTTACAAGGTAGTTTGTGACATCAAAAACACCAGAGATTTAAACACGCTGTTTTTGAGATTGTCTTTGGTTCACTGCTTTTTTAAGGAATTAAGAAAATACTCAGTAATGGTGTTAACTTGCACATGGTTTGTCTTAAACCATTTTAAAAACCCCACATAGACGTATAAATAACATTAAAAGCTGGATTTTCGCCACAAGGGACAGACTTTAAACCTGCCTAAGATGCTCAAAGCCACTTGAAAGCCAACCAACAGACCAAATCTTTCCAAGACCAACAAACCAGCTGGTTTACAGTGTTTTTTCAGAAGGATAAATAGACAGACAGACAGACGGACAGTATCAATGTCAAACAAATCTATTTTGACTTATTGATTGGTATTTGTTGATTTGTTGGCGCCGTACCTCTTAAATGTACTTCAGAAGCAAAAGCATCAGTTTAAATATGGCACAAATTACATTCAAATGCGGAACAGATGATTCAGCATAGGCAATATGTGCGGCGAGGAAAATTAAATCCCATTGCGAGAGGGCGGATTGTAATGTACAAAACAAGTCCAAACCGAACTTGATAAAATAATCATAAGTGGGTAATTTTCTTAGCAATTCTATGTTACTACTTAAAACCTTTCTGGATGCTCTCACGAGTGCAACACAACACAGGCAGCCTTTTGTTCACCACAAGGCACTGATGTGCTTTCAGTTTCCATGCCAACAGACTTTCATCTTTCATCTTCCTTACCAGCTCATCCTACGCTTCAGATGAATTAGGTTTGTTACAAATTCTTTTGAAGTGTGGAGGCAACCCCCCATCTCCAACCCCACTTCAGCCAAAACAAAACAACCCCCCCAGAAAATAAATAAATAAAGCAACCTGAGTGGCTGCGCGTAAGCCAATAATCAGTAGCTATTTCGCCCCCTTGCTCGACCAATGGCGTTGCACGCGGGGAAATCGCGCCTTCGTTCCGAGTCGGAATATTCCTCAGCTGCTGCCCTTCATTTTCCCGAGCGGCACGCGTTGAAGTGCGCCCTGCTATTCAACTCCATTATGAAGCCCAAGCTCTGTCAAGATGCATTGTGGCTGCGTAATGATCTTCAATTACGCTGATGTCGGACCCGTAGGGAGATGTCGTACAGGCGGGGAGGGCGAAGAGGGAAGTGTATCCAGAACAAAGCCTTGAGAGCGAGAAGAACCTCCACGTCCTCAGATATGGATGTCTCTCAAGATGCTGCGGAGAATTACACCTTAAGACACAAAGAAGCAATTTAAGAAACCCAAGTGCTCCAAGACGGAGAGAGCGACTCGGGCATGAATGCCGGCGAAGGCCACTGTCTTTGAAGAGTTCCCACAATAGCGCCCGTGTTCAAAAGCCCCACATTCCGACTTCATTTTCATTTGTGCTCATTTCAAATCTTTTTTTGCTGAGTGCTTGGCATTTTGCAAATGAAAAGCTGAGCGTTTCCGAGGACGGCTGTCTACGTGTCAGTTTGTTTAGATGCACAACAACAACAACAACAACAACTCGTTTTGGCCCTGAACAACAGCAGATCAACTCCTGTTCCAGAACTTTCAGTTGGACCATTTATTTCATCTCATCTCCTGTCATTTTTTCTTCCCTCATCAAAATCATAAAAGTTTCATAGGATACAGTCCCGTAGAGAGAAGCGCTACCGAACGCTGGTGACATCAAGGTGTCTTGGGCCTTTTGAAGTTCACTCGACTTGAGGGAATAAAGAAATCAACACAGCTGCACAATAAAACACCATCCAGGTTTTGGAAATCTAGTTGAGGTGTCTGCAGTTTCAGAGGTGAAGCGGAGGGCTTTGAAAGCAGGAAACAGTAAAAGGAAGTAAGCGGAAAACCAAAGGAATAGAAGCGAGCTTTCATTCTGTCTATAAAGACAGGCATCGACAGAGACAGAAAGACAGTGCGGTTAAATTTAGAGCGCGTTGCAGACTGCAGAAGGCCTCGCTTTATGATGCCAGTCGTGGCAACCAAACATCCACTTGCCGAGTGCGTCTGATTATTGAAAGCTCTCCTCGAACGAGCTCTCATATTGTGTGTGAAATGAATAAAACCATGGTCTCTAAACACTTTTTCATTAGCATTTAAAAGACTGGCATATGGACACAAGGGACTATGCGCTTCAGAATGAAATGTTTTAGATCGTCACACACGGCAAACAGGCACAAAAATATGGACATTTCATTTTGTGATGCCAACGTCTTTTGTTTTTGCTTATTAATTAAAAACTGCTTAACTATGCAGCAAGCAAAGCTTGAACCTTGGTAAACAAACACATTTTTGAGGTTTGATGTATACAGAGCGAATTTAACTTGTGCGCAAAATTGGAATTTTGCGAATTTCCATCCAATCCAGGGAGTCGAAGATAATTAAATCGCCGCTCCTGATAAAATGGTGCTAAATTTCACAAACAAAATTGGAAGTTGCTGGAATAGAAGAAGCCACTTGATATAGTAATTTTCGTTTAGCCTTTATTAAATAACGTGTGCCTCAGTGCAATAAACACAGTCATGTTATGTTGGTTACTGAGGTGGATGCCGCTATTTGGGAACACAGTCGTGCAAGACACTTCTGGGAGGATATTAGACGGAACCACTTTGACGACAGACTTTGCTCGGGCGTTTCAGAACTTTTAGTTTCTGTGCAACGAGATCGGCCTGCTGGTTGGTCCAGTTATACTGTCCTATCGCAAAGTCACATGACTTTTAGATGCGCATCGATGAATTTTTTCGATAAATGTGATTCGATCGTTGTTTATGCGCATGTTTTCTTGGCAGGTGAGGTATGTATTTAAGGTATGTACAGAAAGCTAGTTATGTGAAGCAGATATCAAAATCTATTAGTTTATTTTCTTATCTTTATATATAACTATATAAGAAACTGGTGTTTTATTGCCTCCAGTAGTAATTGTTTAATGGAAACTGCAGTGAATTGCAGATATGGGTGCATTTTTTGAGTTTTGCAAGCATGTAGGTAGAGGTCCATTTTTGTGTTTGTACACATTAAAAAAAAAAAGAAAGAAATTTTAACTGATCTGAAGTGAACAAGAATGTTACCAATGGAGAACATGTGTTGTAGAACATGGCATGAAATAAGAGATAATCAAAGATGGGCGATCTTTGATTTGAAATATCTCCGGCCCTGTTTTTCTTCTTTTTTCACCCCCCAACCAAACTGACTCATTAACTTCAAAGCCACTGATAGAGCTTTTAATTAAGAGGAATGTAACATTGAAGCACAGATAACCCTCCCCGTATTCTCCTCCTCTCCATCTCTCCTTAAACACACATCATTAGAAACTCACTGTAGGTTTACACTGCACAGCACTAATCACATACAACCTGCTCTGCTAATAATACAGCTTTTACCTGACATCATGACGGCTCCGATCATTAGAGACTGCTGTGTATGATGTCACTTCCTGCGGGGGAAAACAAAAGAGCATCCAATTAAAACCAAGTGCTTATGAATAAAAGGCCATTCTTAAAAAATCATAGTATTGAAAATGCAGTTTTTCAATCATTGAGTTATTTCAATATGCCAAAAACTCGTCGACTTGTTCATCTGAATTTATCTAAATAATAAATTCGAAACATTTTTACACTATTTTTATGGCATATTTCTATTTGTTTTTTTTTTCCAGGTCAATATAAATATACACAAATGAATGCATAAAATATGACTAAATAAAACAAAAGCAAACAAACTAATAATAACTAAATCAAACTGTATGAGTGTGTGTGTGTGTGTGTGTATATATAAGCAAGCAAGCAAGCAAATAAATGAATTGAAACAAATAAATAAACAACAAATAAATAAATAACAAAAGGTTAGGCAATAAAATTATCAGGGCCAGACGAAAGGTGGTGAGATTTTGCAAGTAAAGTAATAATAAATATATGATAATATGGTAATTGGTAATTAATATGGTAAATAAGCAAGCAAGCAAACTAACTACATAATTCTGATATATTATATACAAATACATACAAAGACTTAAATAAGGAAACAATGAATAGCTTTTTGGGTCCACTATCAACAAAGAAAACTTAAACATATTAGTAAATCAATCACTAGAAATTTATCCCTGTTCATGCCCACTATTAGCCTGGTTAAAACCAGACCATTCTCAGTTGTAACTGAGATATGATCTGGCAAAGCATCATAGACAAATCATTTCCAGGGGGGCGTCACCAGCGGACATCGCGGGTAGACCTAAAACCAATCAGAGCGATGAAGGAGATGACGTATGCAGAATTCTGAGTGTTCCTTGCTCGGTTTTTAACAAAAAGGAAACGTTCAAATCGCTTAAAAACAGACGCGATAGCTGATTCGAACGAGTGATGTTCGACGGCGGCGTCCATCTTTGT
Organism: Cyprinella lutrensis; assembly: GCA_027497675.1. Lineage (NCBI taxonomy): Eukaryota > Metazoa > Chordata > Actinopteri > Cypriniformes > Leuciscidae > Cyprinella > Cyprinella lutrensis. The sequence continues at coordinate 29,084,357 of JAOTRC010000012.1, forward strand.
AATGCAGGCTACAAAATCTGCTTCAAAATCCCAGTGCTGTCATCATCGTGTAAACCCCGCCCCTACGTTTCTGATTGGTGCCGCGATTTCTGCGGACTGGAAATGGGTTTGAATGAGCTCTTTGCCAGACTAACTTTCAGA
>JAOTRC010000012.1:29778013-29792479 GCA_027497675.1 Cyprinella lutrensis
GTAACGCTTGATGTAAAGCAAGTCAAATTTTTATTTTTCTTATATCTCATAATTAGTGAATCAGTTTTATGAGCAGGTTCATTTCAAAGCATCTATATCAACGCGGTTCACAAAATCAGTCCGACTCTGAATGGTTTACAGTGAATCGGTATGAATTTGAATTGTTTTTAAAACCCTTATCATAAATGTCTTTAAACACATGGAAATTCACTGGTCAAATGTGTGGATAGCCCATAGGGATACATGCAAATTCTGTGTAAGAGACAGCACCATTTATCCCCGTATTGCATTTTGTTGCTCCATTTAGAGCCTGTCTGGCCTTCCAGCACATGGAGACGCAGAGCAGGTTTAAACTGAAGCAACAGGATCCTCACTGTCCTTTTGTCTGCTCGATAAACATGCTTATCAGCAGCCTGTGTTCAGGAATAAAGTCACCCGAGAATACACCTGAACTCCAGATGAACCCGCTCTCCTCTCTGCTTTACTCCGATTCTCTCAGTTTCATTAATTATTCTCCTTCCCAATCAGTACAGGGACACCGAGACAAAAATATCCCTCGCTGTCCCAGTCGCCGGGCGGGCCTGATAAATGCCAGCCTGTGAGGCAAAGACTATTGTCCTACTGGGACACAGGTTATGGAAGTGGATCAGTGTCCACTGATGTGTGTATGCATGTGTGTGGGAAATACCAGTCTGTCTGTGTGTGTGTGTGTGTGTGTGTGTGTGTGATGTAATTGATAGATGTTCTAATTTGTCTGTTGTACTTCACCTGATGCTGACTGATAGGGCTGGTCTTGAATCTCACAGAAAGATCCAGTACGGGACTCGGTTTCTCCAAGGAAAAAAATGACGTGTTGGAAAATGTCTCTTGTAAGATAACCCTATTGTTTAAACAACGTGTCATGCCTTTTATTTTGATAGTCCGTTGACTATAAGTAACTACATGTCCACTAACTCTCATTAGAATAGTCGACTGTGCTTAATATCGGCTCTTTATTGTGATGCTCTCCTAACAGACGTATATAGACTATAAGTAACTTTGCAACTACATGTCAACTTATTCTAACCACACCTGTCTACTAATACACTAATAACACTTACATGTGCAATGTTATTTTTATAGTCAACAAAATGTGGTACCAACAACCAGTTTAAAATAAATAAAGGGACCATCAAAATAAAGTGAAACCAGTGTTATTACTATGGTTTTACATGTCAAATTAGTGGATTAAGTATGAGTCATCAGTTAATAGACTACAAAATGTGTTTTGTACTGGATATCAGCACATCCATTTGTGTAAATGTAAGCTGGTCATCCAAAAATCTCCGATGTAGGCTATAAAGACACACAGTAACACTTTAGTTTAGGGTCCAATTCTCACTATGAACTAGTTGCTTATTAGCATACATTTTACTAGGATATATTGGACCATATTCTACATCCTTAATCCCACCATACCTAAACGTAACAACTACCTTACTAACTATGAATAAACAGCAATTAGGAGGGTTTTTTTTCATAATGTTTAGTTAATATTAAGAATTGGACCCTAATCTAAAGTGTGACCTGAAACTCTGATCCTCTTGTCTAATGGCTAGTTGGTCAAAAGGCAGTTTAAACAAGGAAAGACTAACCAGCTTTGGCTGTTTTAACTTAACGCCTTTGCCAGGAAATGTGTTATAAAGAAACAAACTAATAGGATAACCTTATTTTTCCCTAAAAGACACAATATTTAGTACTTTTTTTTATTTGGTAAGGCGATATTTTTTCATAGCTGCCCCTAGCGTCTCCTTACGGAATTGTAATAAGTCTAACCTTCCTTGGCCTGGACGTTACAGGGAGTTTTTTTGTTTGTTTGTTTTTTGTAGTAATTTAATGAGAACTTATACAAAACGTTCTCTAATGTTTTTAAGTGTTATCCTTATTGTAACCATAAACTAACTACAAATTGTTAGCTGGGTTCCCTCCTTTGACTTGCTCAACATTTTGAGTTCGTTGGTTTTTTTGTGTATCACTGACACCTAGCGGCAAACAACTAATACTACAGCTTTAAGACTGAAAAGTCCCCATGAACATAAAATTGAAGTTTTTTGGCTTGAAGTATGAATATAACAAGCTATTGTGACCCAAAACAATGGAAAAATTCGTATTTAGAAGATTAAAGCATTCAAATCTAGTCTCGCACCGTATCAATGACTTTGATGACATCATTCTGCACTTCAACTTCTCATCAGATTTTCTGTCCACTCAAATGCTCTCAAGAATCTGAAACTACATTATAAACTAGAGAATAATTTCAGAGAACGTGTCGGACCACTTTGAATTCTGCACTAAATATAGCACTATATTGTAGAGATAAGAGGTGTAGAGGTAAAAAAAATAGGTGGGTTAACTATAAATTCTGGTGGACCACGACGTGGTCACCAGGTAAGGTGTATTAGTATCTCCTGATGACATAGAGGGCTCGACATTAAGCCTTATACGTAAATTCACTTTTCCGAGTAAAAAAAGTTGCTCGTCCGGATTTTTTATTTTTATTTTGTGTGTGTTGATTTGTTCTGAAGCAATATTCTCATCAGTGTTCAATCATCTTGATATTTAAATCACATTATTATAATATCTGCACCTTTAAAGGGCATCCCCTCCGCCAATATTAATATATGCTTCATCAAGTTTGATAAATAAATTAAATTATTTCGAATAATAAGACATTATAAGGCTGTTACCCTAGGGGCTTATCAAGTTAAATCATTTACACTGAAAAATTACAATTGCATAAAATAATGTTATGAAATTGATTTAAATTTACATACAAGAAACGTTGGAGAGAATGATACTACTTTCAAACCGCCAGTGATATATTTAAACCGCCAGTAGGTGGCGGTAGGCGTCCGTCATAATGAGCGAGTCATTGATTGATTCGTTCATTCAAACGATTCGTTCAAACGGAATTCATTCAAGAATGAGACGGATGTTTACGAGTGGGTCATTGAATCTTTGACTCAATCGATTCGTTCAAAATGCTGAATCATTCAGTAATGAGAAACAGGTTGAGTGTTCCTGAGAGACATGTGCCGTGGGTCTGTTGTGATTTTTGTTTGGAACTATTTTCGCTACTGAAGCAGAACAAAAACAGCTAATTACATCTAAAATGTAAGTGATTTCATTTTAACTGTTTATTGAACTGTTGTAGGAAGTTGTTCATTTTAACCGTTTATTGAACTGTTGTCCTGATGGTGTTCAGGAAAAATAAATGAGGTTGCTTAACATATGTTAAAATATACAAACTCCACATTTAGATTTTTACAGGCAGTATGTTGTTAACTGAGTGTGTGTGTGTGTGTAACAGTTAGATTTCTGCTCGAGAGGCCGTCAACAGTGCAACCTTACCGTCAGTGATATGAAAGAGTTCGTTAGGTTTAACAACCCATGAAACTAATAATGAACAATATGAAACTAAAACAACATAAGTATAATTTAAATGTCTTAGGAACTTCAGGATATTTAGAGGTGGATAAACGCAGTTTGGAGGTGGGTAAACGCTATTTCCGAATATTGGGAGTTTGCTAAACGGCGTTTACGTGTGTTTAGCCTGACATCCCTGAGGAGAAATTAGAAAACGAAAATTCTGCCTAACTGAGCTCAACGGGCCTCGCCGAGCTTTGTGATATTTACTAAACGCCACTGGCGAGCTGTTCGATATGTCTCACACAATTATGTACCATCAAGTTGTTATAAACTTGAAGTTCTGTCTTCTGTTGAACATAAAGGAAGATAGTTTGAAGAATGTTGGTAACCAAACAGTTACCAAACGGAGGGAAAAGTCAATGGGGACCAGCTTGTGCAGCTCTAAATTTACAAGCATAACAAACTTATTACACTATTAATAATTTATTTACACAAATGACATAAAAATGACAGGGAGGATTTAGGATTGAAACAGATAGGCTAGTTAGCCATACTCAGTGAAAATTTAGATCTTTGACAGTTGAGTTTAGGTGACTAAATTTAGTTTGTGACTCTCCTGTTCGAACTCGTTCATCAAAATGAATGAACCTTTTCCTGAGTCATTTCGTTCGTTGAATTAACCAAATGTCTTGAAAAAAGATTTGTTCATTTTGATGAACAAGTTCATACAGGAGAGTCACGAACGCGCATCACAGAACAGAGCAAGGCGACTATTTGAGCTTATAAAACTTGAAATTTATTTTTGTTTTTTTAAATGAGTGATTGTTTCACTTGATAAGACCCTTATACATCATCTGAAATCGTTTAAAGCCATTTGAACAGTGCAGTTTGTACTGAAACTGTCTTTTGGACCTTGAAACGTTTGGTTCCCATATAAGTCCATTATTTGGAGAAAATCCTGGAATGTTTTAATCAAAAACCTTCATTTCTTTTCGACTGAAGAAAAACATGGACATCTTGGATGACATGGGGGTGAATAAATTATCAGCAAATGTTTTTTGAAAAGTGAACTACTCCTTTAAGAGTGAGACAAACCAACTAACAGCAAAAAATTCATCAAATCCATAGCTAATAATTGATGTTTTGTTTTCCCACCAAACAAAATGTCTCTTCCTGGGAGATTGTCAAGTCCCCCCGTAGTCAATAATTTACCCCTTAAAACATTTTTGATCACCAAAATGACAGTTAAATGTTTTCCTTGAAAAAATAAAATCTTAATGCCGAATGTAACTCTACACCCTAGCCTCATTTAGTATATCCAGTTCTATGAATATGCAAATGAGCCCCGCCTCCACTCACTCACAGCAGCTCGTTGACGATCAGGTTAAAAATAACAGTGTTAAGGACAACCCAACCGTGACATCAGTCTTATAAGCGTTACATCTAATAGTCTGGATGATGGGTTCATGAAAATGTACTGCTTTTTTGACATTATAATGCAATTGACAAAATTGCAGTTGTACAAGTCTCAAATATTTTATTTCTCATTTTCATGAATGACATTTCAATGGTTCCCACAGCATATGACGCAGCATGCAGAGAAACGAAGAAAGAAACAAAACGTTGAACCTAAAAGCGAACGTTTCCTTTGTCCAAAATCCCACCACACCGAAAGTTATATAGACGGCTGTCTGACCCCCAGCTGAAGAAATACAAAACAGAACCGAAAGCAAGAAGCATTAATAAACACACATTCTGTACAAAACAATTCAACCAAACCAATAACAGAAAAAAAAGAAGCTTCGCTGGGAGTGACGGACACCCATCTAAGTATAACTCACACATTTTTTATTTTCAGAATAATAATATTTATGGATAAATGTAGTGAAGAAACTCGCTTTAAAATCATTTCCATGTTTAAACATTTACCAAAACTTTGGCAACGTCCATATATTTATATATAACTGTCATTCAGATTATATCTCAAACGTACTATTCATATGTAAACAAGATAACCCCCCCCCCCCCCAAAAAAAAAAATCTACATGCACAATAGAAAGAAAAAAAATAGAGATAAACCCTCCCGTATCATGCAAACACATCACGAGACCTCGACGGCCTTCAGGAAAGACACACATGCCCCGTCTCCGTGCGGAAGATGGCGCGGGAGATTCACATTTAGAGCAAACGAACGCTTCGAGTTTATTCATCTGCATCGACAGCGTTTAGTTTGGTCTCTCCTTCTCTGAACCCATCGATCCGCCTTTGAAATGATGAAGTGAAAGAGAAACTGATGGTCAGTCTGGTCTGGCTTTTGCCTACATGCTGCGAAACCAACGCGATTAAAGCTTAAAAAACCCAAGCCCACAAAACACACATTCTGTCCTTCAATCCCTAATATACAAATATGAGCTACTAAGATCTTTACAATGCTGCCTGCAGTCAAGTCGGAAAAAATTAACCTTAAATTTCCACAACAAATATTCAAATTCGGTGTTATTGTGGATTCAGTCCGCCACAATATGCACGGTATCCTCGCAAGTGACTACAACGTCGAGAGGTAAATCAAAACGACTCGTTTGTGGTGTTAATATGGGGTGTTAACACACACACACACACAAAAAAAAGTTGAGTTTACTGATGGCACGGTTCCATCCTACAGTAATATGTGATCTCCTCGACCCCTGCGATAAAACACCGGTCTTAAAAAGTAAACCATACATGTATATGTGCACGACTTCAAATATATTTACTTTTTATCCTAGCCTACTGTATATCAGAAAGCAAGACGGTAGATGAACTCCCTGACAATATTAACACAGCACACGTTCACATTCACGCACACATTCTCGGTAGAAAATTCGAATCGGGTTTGCATTTTTTTGCGCGAGATTGAAAAACCAAACAAAAAAAAAATAATAAGCTTGTTAAACTTTCTTTTTAATCTCCCCATGACATGAAAAACATCAGATAGCGATTTCAACATACAGCTATTGGATGTTTCGATTGGCACTTCATGTTTGAAGAGTGTTGCACTGAAATCAAGTGTCAAGTCATATATCGCTCGCATACACGTATTCCCTGTAGACCTAGATCATCTTTAAAAAAAGACAGGACTAAAATAAATAGAAAAAAAAATTCCCCCCTTCAAAAATAAAAATAAAGAACGTACACACATGCATACACACACACACACACACACCCTCCTCTCTTCCTTCTCCACCACACTGAATCGCTCGGTAATCGACAGAGACGGCGTTTCTCTGACTGTCCTTAAATACCCGAGAACGTGGACAGAAGAATCTCGTGCTCTATAACACTTAGGATGGCTCAGGGAGTACAGACGGGGAACAGAGGCATCATTCAGAGGAATACTTCTATTGAGAGAGAGAGAGAGAGAGAGAGAGAGAGCGCGTGTTAGCGGAACGTCTGGAGCCGATTCTCAGAAATGGAGAAGTGAAAGAGAGGGTGTTCAGTGAAGGGCTCTTCACACGTCCACCACCATCTTTTTGTGAATGTCTAAACCACCGACCACCTGCGGATAAAGGGAACAAATATCAGTGCAGTTCATAACTAGAGATTGTAAAACAACAAAAGGAAGTGTAATGTTTCAATAACCAACTTTTTTAAATATCTTGCAGCGCGCTACTTTAACCCTCTGGTTATCTTCGGGGTCCTTTTGACCCACAAATGACTTTTTTTTAAATTTGTCCAAATGGTATGAAAACGTCTACGCCTCTTAACACTGTCTAGATCTACCTATATATATATTGGAATGATATCAGTTTTTATGTTAGCGTGACAAAAATGCCGACGCTTGTTATCTTCGGGGTCCCTGGAGACCGCATAGTGAATATACAAAAATCATCATCAAAATTAGAAACAACTAAGAAACAACGCAGATCACATACACCGAAATAAACTAAGTTTTATTTTTTTTCCTACTTTATTTGTTCATTTGTTATTGTTCATGTCATGTATTTTTACTCAATATGTAATATAACATAGAAACTTTCCTTACTTTCTGTAATTTTTTGTTCTGTTACAGTTAGTAAAATTGTAGAATTATATTAAAAACAGATGACTGAAATAAATTATTAAAATCTAAAGACTCCAACATTTGGAGTCTTGCTCAGGTTTGATTCTGAGCATAATGTAACATTATTGAAAAACTTTTGTCAGTACAAAAAAAAAAAAGCTAAACTTTGACTAAAAGTTTTTTTGTGTGAGTTATAATTGTGATTTTATAATATTTAGATATGAATCCAACCGGAAAAACTTGTGAAAAGATATGTTGTTTGGTTAATCACATAACAATAGCTTATAGTGGCGGTCTATGGCCATCTAGTAGTTATAGTAAGTTTTTTTAATTTTACAATAGCATTTTCCAAAAAAATCTTACATTAAATCATTTAAAATGATCCATGATATCCCCATAAATGAAAGTTAGAAATCTGGGTCTTATATAAAGTAAATTTGACATAAAATGCTGTTTTTTTTTTTTTTTTTTTTTTTTTTAAAAAGCCTCTTTAAATAAATATTTATTTATTTATTTATAAAAATTGAAAAGATATCAAAAATCCTCCAAAAACTGCACAAATGTGGAGTAAAAACATTAACAAACAGACTAAAATTACATCTGTAAAAAATATATATATATATTGTTCTGTTACAAAATTAAATGTTATTGTCTGGGGTCCCTAGAGACCCCAAAGATAATGAGTGTAGACACAAATGAAGATAATCAGAGGGTTAAACACCACCGCAAAAACATATCAAAACTAAAAAACATGGGGAAAATATCTAATAGATACATTCATATTAAAGGAGTAGTTCACTTTTAAAAAAACTTTTGCTGATAATTTACTCACCCCCATGTCATCCGAGATATCTATGTCTTTCTTTCCTTAGTCGAAAAAAAAATTAAGGTTTTGATGAAAACATTCCAGGATTTTTCTTAAAGTTTAAGTTTTATAAGCACAAATACTCGCCTTGCTCTTTTCTGTGATGAACGTTTGTGACTTTCCTGTTCGAACTTATCAAAATGAACTAAAACATTGTTGAATGGACCAAATGACTCGAAAAAAGATTCGTTTGAACAGGAGAGTCACGAACGTGCCTCACAGAACCGAGCAAGGCGAACATTTGTGTTTCTAAAACTTTTTAATTTTTTAAATGAGTGATCGTTTCCCTAGATAAGACCCTTATTCATCGTCTGGTGTCATTTAAAGCCCTTTGAAGCTGCACTGAAACGCTCATTTGGACCTTGAACAGTTTGGTTCCCATTGAAGTCCATTATATGGAATGTTCAAATGAAAAACCTTTTTTTTTTCGACAGAAAAAAGACAGACATGGACATCTCGCCCGTGTGAGACTCACCGCGCAGAACTCCTCGAAGGATATCCTCCCGTCCCCGTCCTTGTCTGCGTTGATGATGGTTTTGTCGACGATCTGCTGCAGCTGGGTGTCCTTCAGGTTATTCCCTACCATCATCTTCAGCACCTGGAACAGCTCGCCGTTGGATATGTAGCCGTCCTTGTCCATGTCATAAATCCTGAACGCAACTGCAGAAACAAACCAAGAATCAAAAACATCACAGGAAAGGTGATATAATGCACCATTGCACTACAGACTAGTTTTACAGCTTTTTTGAATCAACATTTTTAGTCTGACATGAAATAATTCCAAAAAAATCTAATCTGTTACACATTTAGACATACTGTATATGCCAGGACAGAAAAAAGTCACTGTTAGATTTAAATAGTGGATTAAAAATAACCTAGAGAGGATAAAAAAGTGGTTAGAAAAATTCAATCGGAACCAGCTAAAATCGATATCGGCAGGTCGAACTCAATGAAAATCACAGGAAATTGGAAACGGCAAATAAAGATTGCATGTGTTTTTGTTTTGTACTAATTTAATTATGTACCATTTGACACTGAAGCTGTCCATCTCTACAATTCAGTGCGATTGACTATAATGTTTAATTCTGCAAAACGCATTGTATATTGAAACCTTTGACAGTCTCCAGAATGTGAACAACTATGCACAAGCAGCTGCCTATCAGAGCGTACTGAATGGAGTCGAAATAGTCTTGGATATTGGACCCGCAGTCCGCCCTCGCCTATTTATTCCCGACACACACCCGCTTCTCAAATGACAACGCAAATATTCTTCCACCCATTACATCAAATATTAGCTGTTCACCCGCCCACGTGCTTTTATGCCTCATATAGTGAGAATATAGAGACTTCTAACTCTAGAAGGAAAAAAACAAACAGGTTAATTGTATTCAGAGGCACAAACTGAACAAAAATATGAAATTCAAGGTGGAATTCAGATAGCTTGTAATGTAAATTAATATGATTCTTTCCATGAATGAATCGGCTGTTTGAATTAATCGTTGAATCTCATTGATTAGTTCATTAACAGTGACTTGCTGCCACCTATTGGCGGTTTCAATATCACATTTAAAGTTTATTTTCTTTTTAAAAATATCAATATTGCAAAGATGAATTTTGTTGATACTGATTTCATTTGATTGGTAACAGCCCTATTTTGTCTTAGTTGTATAGACCATTTCAAAATATGTAAACAATAATGGTCCAGAAACACTTCCTGTTTCAGTTTGTAACTGTTTTCTTTATTTCACATGTAAAGAAAACATCTTAAAGAGGTTTGTTTAACTTTTTGATTCAGTTTTATATGTTCTGTTGGTTGTATTTTATCCCAGCTTTTATGTAGTGTTAAAAAACTGAAACAGGAAGTGCTTCTGGACCAGTGTTGTTTACATCTCGCAAAATGGTCTGTAAGGAAATGAATTTTGTTGTCCTGATTTCTTTACTTGTAAGAGATAACCCCTTGAGCTTTTATTTAGAAGAAATCTTGGCACTTATTGGCAAAATATAACGTTAGAGACCTTTGTTAGGCTATAAGTTTTACATTTTGGGTTCGTTATGAAACTGTGGCACACAGGGTCATTAATGGGAAACACTGAATGAATATCTGATAAATCTGTTAATATTACCGCCTCGCACACCCTGTTATTGCTTTGGGGATGATCTGTTACACACACACACACACACACACACACGTCACAGTACAGCAGAATCGGCTGGTTGCGCTCCTCGATGGCCACTGGTACCACAGATGCCCATCATCTGACTGGTGTCTGGCCCATCGTTTTCCCAATATTGTAACTCGTATGTTATTTACTTTGACTCGTGTGTTCTGTTGAGGCTTTAGTTGTTGGACTTGACTGACTTGTTTTAGGACTTCATTGGTAGAGAGTCTTCTCAACACAAATATGAATCCTGCTGAGTGTTTGTCAAAGATTAGACGGTGTTGAACACAAACGCCAGAGCATTGAGATCCCTGTATATATTATAATGATTCTGAAGTGTGTGTGTGCTGTTCACTGGCAGTGTTTGGTCACATCAGTGTGTGTGATGCGAGTCGGGTCATTAGTTCTTAGTTACTGATTACACACACAACACTGTCTTTCACTCATTAGAACATGTGTTGATCAGCTCTGACTGTGTGTGGTTGTGTGTTGAGTCTCTGGACCGTCTCTTGTTGTAGAGTCGGTGTGTGTGAGCTGCACTGTAAGGCCAATGGCTCAGCCGGACACAGTTCCTCGTTGTTATTAATAAAGCCACTTTGTTTCCCTCATGATTGATGGTCTTCCGGAGGATAAAGGCCCTGTAGCTTCTGTCCAAATACAGTTTTCTGAACCGAAAGCCGGACACCGCTGGAGAGAGCTGGTGCTGAGCTCTGACTGGACTGTGGGCTTGTCTCGCTGTGATCATGCAGGGTTATAAACGCAAGCGTTAGTGTTCTCTTGAGTTTGCACAGAGACGCTCTGTGTTTCAGAGGCCACGGTAAACCCTGCTGAAGGACGACTCTGGGGCGAGCGGGTCTCTCTCTTTGATTGGATTTGGAGGCTGTTTTTAGTAACATTGACCCTGAGAACGAAGAGTTAGACATCCTGATCAAGGCCTTCACGGATCATGTGTCTGTGACTCTGTGAGTGTGTTCACAGCAGACGGCAACATCATAATCTGAGAACTGGAGCCGACCCGGAAGTGCGGAAAACTGCAATCGGATCCCAAAAGGAGCAAAAACCCACAGACCCCGTGTTAAAATAGCCGTTAAATTCATGTTTTCACAGGTGTGTCCCATGGACTTTTATTGGTTTTTTGGATATGTCCAGAGTGCCTGATGACTGTGAGGGGGGTGAACGTTTTCCTATCTCATTAGAATCATATTTAGATATAAAATGTATGACAAAAAAGGGCGTGGTTAGCTTTGATTGACAGCTGATAGCGGGCTGCACCGAGCACATCATTCCACCTCTGTATCCTCTCTGGACATTTCCTCCATAAATGGGTTGCTCTGCTTTAAACTGCACTAACTGCCAGTGTAGGGGTACATCGTGCCATTTTTTCCGGTAAGTGACGCTCCACTTTTATTTCACATAGTTAGCATTATTTAGCATCAATGTTTGTGGGCAGTGGCACTGCAACAGTTAGCATTAAATCGCCTCAGATAAGTTAGCGTCCGAGGTACTTTACCTATGGTTATAACTGAAGTTTGAAAACTGTAAATGCATGCCAAATGACTATAGACTGATCTACGAGCTAGCTGGTCAGCTAGAGCTAGAGCTAGCTAGCTAGCACAGCCTATATGCAGCTAAAAATGCATTTTACATATAGGCTTCAGTAAATTGAGGAAGATGAGTTTAAACACAAGAATGATACTGACTTTAAAAAGTAGCCTAGTCAGCCAGTCGATCTTGTAACGTTACAGATAGCTAAGGCTGGTTGGCTGAAGAGGCTAGTCCACCGGCCGGCTCAGTTTCACACAAAGCCCACCCTTTTACCCATATTGATTGACCAGAAGGTGGGTGGGCGGGGTTAGGATTTCCCAAGATTTCCCAAAATGGCACCGCCCATACCCCCCATAAACGCCCTCAAAACCGTTCTCAGAAAGTCTACAGGTGACGTCACAGACGCTATGTCCTTATTTTTTACAGTCTGTTTTTTCCCCCAGCCAATTTATCATCCACAAAGAAAAAGGTCAGATGACTTACAAATTATTTGAGGTATCATTCATGTCTACAGAACAACGGTGGAGGAATGATTTATGCACTGAAGATTAACATTTACAGTTAGGGTGTGTTCGGATCCATGTACGAGCTAGAACAGAGATGCTTTACTAAGCAGTAAGCACTATTAATAATTACAAGATGGCTGATGAAAACAAAGTGGTTATTTTATTTCACATACAGTTACTCGTTCTTTTTGTGCATTTCTATAAACCAACTAAAGCAATACTTCGAATACAAGAAAACAGGGCCGCCCGTCATAAAAGCTGCTCTGGTCAGCAACTGCAGCTTCCAGCTGGGCTCAACACCACTGGCCAGTTTACACAAGGATTCAGACACATAGAAATGCTTAGCACCATAAAATGAGCCCAAATAAAGTGACAGAAGAGCCACCAGCTCCTTTATTAGTCTATGATTATGAAGATTATCCTAAAAAATCAGGACTTCTGAATTCATGATTCAAGAGATTTAGGATTAAAGATTAGGCTATACACTGCAATTATTTTTCCTACCGAAACACAGCAATTATTTTCTGTTTTCAAGTAGCTGAAAACTGAAGACAAATTAAAGTTTAATCAAATAATCAATTCCAATTTAATCATCACAAACACTCAAATAAAAGCTGCCGTCAAATGATATTTATTGTTTGAATTTTGTGATGAAAAATCCAAAGAATCTGAAAGCTGAGTTTGTTTTATATCAAAAGTAAAAAAGCACAGGGTTTATTGGATGGCAAACATGCTACAAATAAAGCACAGTGAAGTTTTCTTCCTGCAAAAATTGAAAACTGCATAAGCCGCCTTTCCAACGAAATTACCTGGAACAATTTGTCATAAGAACTTTTTTCCCCCAGACCCGTTGCTTCCTGCATTTCCACCGCGGTCTAAAGTACTGTGAAGTTTAGACAAATTAGTCTGGTGACATAGGACTGCACCCACCGCAACAGATTTTTAACCAATCTAAATGTGGCGCAACCAATCAATCATCATGTTCAGTGCCCAAGTCAAATCCCCGAAAGTTCTTGAACTTTGAAAAAGTACAACCTCGCAAGTGGGGACTTTTCACAGGGACTTTATTTCGACCCCCATGGCGTACCAACCCAAAGTTCCTGACAGATTGACAGATTTTCAAAAGACAGATTTTGGGATTAAATAATAATCAGAATGAATGTTAAATTAAAATCGAGAAATCGATATTGTCAACAAAACCCTAGACCCAGCTGACATGTTTACCTGTTGTAGTTATCCACAACAGCTTGAGCGGGGCGTACGAATGGTCTCTGGCGAGGATCGCAAAGCAATAAAGGTGTCGGAAAGTTCCTCTAAGTCCCATTTACATTTGTGAGTTCAGAGTCTACAAGCTTTGGGAGTTCAGAAGGAATGTGCATTATTTGTATTCAGATGATCAAACCATGATTCTGGAACAATCCTTAGGTTGTTGGAATGCATGATTCACACTGGCGCGGCCCAGATACACTACACGGGACAGCATCGAGTCAGAACTGATGAGTCTGCTCTCACAGGCCGTGGCGAGCCTCGGCCTTGAGTGGGAGGCGTCCGCGCAGCTTGTGTGCAACTGGCTGGATGGATGTTTCCTGCAAAGGGACCACGCCCCACCGCCGGAGCTCCAGGAAGAAGTTGCGAAGTCTCGAACGCCACCTTCTCAGCCAGCGCTCCTCTGTCTCAGCTGGATTCTCCGTGGTGGACGGTGCAAAAGACAGAGGATGCCACACTCTTCCCCCCATGGAAGAAGCTGTAGCAGCCCATCTTTTCCCGCCCTCTGCTGGAAGGCGAGCTAAGACATCGCTACCGTTCAAAGCTTGCCACACTACTTCCGCCATGCACACCTGTGGTTATTCCGCCACTGGTCAGGCTGTGTCGGCATTGCACTCTATGGCCATATTGGAGATACTCCTGGCTGACCTTTTCCAAAAAATGGATGAAGAAGGACCG
>JAOTRC010000012.1:29911081-29927671 GCA_027497675.1 Cyprinella lutrensis
TAATTGTTTTATTGTGTAATTGGCATGATACAATTTTAAATGGCTAATAAAGATTTATATTTGTTTGTATTCATTATTCTTCTGAAATAATTATGACCATTAGATTTAGTGGAGTGTGGTGTTTGCCCAAATATGCCTCAGGGTAGATTGAACAAAAGGCCCAATGAAAGAAGCATGTATCATCCTATCCATGACTTACTAAGTTGCAGCATTGTGAATAAGAAAACTACATTTTTGAATGAAAAAGCATAGAGCGTTTAACCCTGCTCTCTCTAACTAAAATCCGAACTGAAGAGTGTGTGTCCGTGAGAACACAACCTGGGCGACTTAAGTTCTCTATTCGTTCGTTAGGGACCCGATGTCGCACACAACGAAAGAATGGGATGCCCTGAATAATCAAAGATTTAAATGAATACATAACTTTGAAACAAAATCTAAATTTAATAATCATTTGAATGGGAGTCAGATTAGGCACAGAGCTAAAGTAAAGTTGTAACTAAATTCTAATAAATGAAGTGAACTTTACAGAAGCGTTGAAAAGACCTACACTCATACCTTCACCCACGCTGCTGGATTCCATCATTGGGCCGACGGGTGGTCCTTACAGTGTCATTGGTTTAATTCACAGGCCACACAAATTCTAATAAAATGTCAAGTCTTAAGTGTTGCTTTGGACAAATATAAGCATATTAGAATGATTTCTGAATGATCATGTAATGGCTGCTGAATATAGAGATTTGCCATCAATGGAATAAATTACATTTTAAAATAGATTCCAATTAAAAAACAGTTCTTTTAAGCAACGATAATAATACTTCACAAGATTACTGTTCCAATAAAATAAATGCAGCCTTGATGGGCATAAAGTACCTTTTTTAAAAACATTCAAACTTTTGTTTTGCAGATGTTTCAGGTAATCCATTCCGAAAAGCCCCTGTACGTGCAGGCGGGTAACTGTGTGGAGACCAACAGCTGGATCGAGGTGCTGAGTCAGGTCAGCCGCTGTAACCCGGGGCGGCTCAGTGCGTTTCACCCGTCTGCTTATGTGAGTGGATTCTGGTTATGCTGTAAGGAACCCAACGAGAACGCCCCGGGCTGCAAACCATGCACTGCGTAAGGCATCTTATTAATACATTTACATTTTATCGCTGTAAGAGCATGTACACATTACCGTTTTTCATGTCTGACTCCGTCTTATAGGACAGTGTTGGCTAACATTCAACTGGACATCGACTGTGACCGAGAAACCGAACGAATCTTCTCCTTTTTCTCTGCAAACCGCTCCAGACTACAGAAGATGGAGGGTGTGTATAGCCTAAAAACAATATGAAATCATTTACATACTTGTCTGTGTACTGTGTGTTTTTACTTTCTCCACTATTGAACTTTTCTTGTCTCCTGATGTAACCAATACTAGGAAGTTAAAATATATTATGACATAATAGCTATTGTCCAATCATCTAAATCAACCTAGGATATTTCATCCAGAATCCTGCACAATATTCTGTTTCATTCAGAATTACTAGGCTATGGAAGAGGATTAGGGCCAAGCAGTAATAAAAAAAATCAAACCATCTCGAGATTCTGATTAATGATTAAAGTCATTATAATGTGAGATTAAACTCATTAAAATTCGAGAAAAAGTCGAAATACAATCTTGAGAATAAACTCATTAAATATCCAAAAAAAATTGTTCTGTTTCAGGAAAAAAAAAAGTCGTTAAATTTCATGAATGAAGATGCGTTTTGAGAAACTGTCTCCATGGTTACTTAGTTAAAACCTTTGCATTGCTGGTACACTACCATTTTCAGGCCCCATGTCCATTTTCAGCGGAGCTCTCGGGACACCCTCCTATGCAAGTAGGCTAACTGTTTTTATGAAGTAGCTAACTGGCTATTACTTTAAAATCATGGTTGTGTACGCCTCCATCCACTGAATGTTAAGACTGTAATCATCTGTACAGCCATTAATGGCAATGCAGTACATGTTTTAATTGATCATGGCTGTCCATATGCCCGAGTGCATTTGGGACAGCGCTGTTCCTTGTTCAAGTGACGTCTTTTATCAGTAGTTCTGCACGAGCAAATTCAGTGACACTTTTAATGCTATACATTCCTGCTAAAGTTGATAGTATTTCTTTGTTACTATTTTAAGTCGAAAAAAGCTTGACTCGTGATCCATGTCTGCCATGTCCTCTGTCAGTAGGCTATGCAATGAACACTGATCGAATGCGTTATTCTTTACATTTCATTTCGACTTTTTTTCTCGAAATTGAATGAGTTTATTCTCAAGATTGTATTTAGATTTTTTTTCTCAATTTAACGTGTTTTTTCTCGAATTGCAACGACTTTATTCTCAAGATTGTATTTCAACATTTTTCTCAAAATTTAACGAGTTTTTTCTCGAAACGCAACGACTTTATTCTCAAGATTGTATTTCAACATTTTTCTCGAAATTTAACGAGTTTTTTCTCGAAACACGACTTATTCTCGATTATTTAATGAGTTTATTCTCAAGATTGTATTTCGATTTTTTTTTCTCTCGAAATTTAACGAGTTTAATCTCGCATTATAATGACTTTAATTTCAAGATGGTTTCATTTATTTTATGATTGCTTACATGGCCCTAATCCTCTTCCGTACTAGGCAAATGTTTGAACAAAGCTAGTCATTTTTTATTGCTACTATTTTCCACTTTTTTTAATTCGAACTGTTAAATGACACAAATGTTAAACGAAAAAAAAATTGAAAACGCATTACAAATGCAAATACATAACTCAATGTATTTTCTTTTAAACACTCCATTCATTGTGTATATGTGTGTGTCTACAGATGCCTGTGCGGGCATGTCCGTGTATCTTGGCCAGCAAGAGGAGTGTTCAGCCTTCACTATACAGGACCCTAAAGAGACTTTCCGCACCATTAAAGAGCTCGGAGAAGTACTGGATGAACTGCAGGCTCACCACGACTCAAACGGGGCACTAACCGGTGAACCAGGCACTATGTAAGACACCCAAAATGAATAAAGGCATCACGTTTTTAGCAAAAAGTGGGAAATGCAAACTGTAACATAGCATTTTCAAATCAATTGATGAAATCTTGCTATTTTTAATTATCCCGGAATTATTCCATCTTCTTTAAGAGCCAATTAAACGAAATCTAGTCTTATATGTGTATGTGCAGTAAACTGATTTTAATTTTTACTTTCTTTTATAGCGCGAATCCTATTGTTGGAAAGACAGCGTAACATTGTGACTGCATAACCAGGTGGTACTGACACAGCCACACAAGCAGAGGGCGCTGTGTCGGACAACATTTAGGAGCATGACCGCGCGCTGATAATGCTCAGAGAAGCGCTGCCGTTCCACACGTGACTCAGTCTAACCTCTCCAGCAATGGCCTGATCTGGAGTTACGGTGCACTTGGAAGAATTTCGGCCAGTCGAGAGCCGAGTGGCGTGTCCGTGAGTTGCTATCATTGGAAAAATCTAGCTCTTTTCTCTGTGTGCCTGTCCGGTCTCAGTCTTATATCAGTTTTTAAGATCGTTTTAGTAACCTCAATCGCCAGTCCGCACAGTACGAAAGGATTCCGATCACCTCTTATTCATTCCTAAACAGTCTGTGAAAAGTCCAGACACCAAGAGTTTGTCTGAGAAATTATAGCTGCTAAAATGAAAGAACTCAACCTTCGCATATTTCTTTGTAAACCACCAGTTTTTTTTTTCAGACTACTGGTCGTTAAGTAAAATAACCATGTCAAAGGGAATCTTCATTGTTCTTTATTCTTGTAGTTTCATCCCGCTCAGTCCATCCCTTGGAGTGTGTGCATGGTTTTCTATCTGTAGTGGATAGAATTAATCTGCCTTATAAAATTCAGTGGAGGTACTTACAATCCCACACTTGTGTATGAATTAGGGACTAATGCAGAAGCACTTTAGATATTTGGAATATTCCAGATGAGATTGTTTTAGATACTTGGTATCAAACCATTTTTTTTCCTGATATTGATCAGTTACATGATCAGCTCTTGTGTAATGTTCTGTAGATAAGGTTCATATCCCGTAGATTTTTACTAGCTATTTTTCTTACGCCAAAGATGTTGTTTTGTAGGTTTTCATGACTTGAAAATGGTAAACGTGTAGTTTTTTTAATGACAGAACTTTAAAAAAAGGAAAATGGCTTTCTATATTTCATGGATGTACGTTTTGGGAGCCTCGTGCATTTTGATAAACATGAAGAACATTTTATTCGATTGATCTTTGTAATCCCCCAGCACACAATGTCAATATTTTATGTATAGTATGATGTCATAAGCTCTGTTCCAAAACCTAGTGTGCTACAAAGACAGCACAGACATGCTTAAGAATACAAAAACTGTTCTAAAAATGCAATTATGACATCGCGTTTTTTGCAGAGAATTTAATGCCGTAATGCACTGCAATTGATTTTTGAGCACTTGAGAGAAATATTGATTGTAAACTGGAATATTTCTGTGATGGTTCTGCCAGGGTAAACGGCAAGGAAGCTCACTAGAGTTTTGAACAGAGCTAGAGACAGATTGTTTGGTATGAATTCTGATCGACAATCTCCTATATCATGTTTGTGGTGTCACAGTGTCTAATTTAGAGGTGGAATTGTCTTGTCATTTTCTGATAACTTCCACCTACTGATTATTGCAGGTCTACACATGTGGTTTTATTTTAATTGACCCATTTGTAACTGTACTGAAGGGGGTTCTCTCTTTTCTGTAACATTGGAAACTGTTACGTTCTGCTTGGTATACTTGTGTTTTGCATCTATCTATTCTTAGTAGCCTGGTTCAGTGGTTCTCAACTGGTAGTTTGAAAAAGGGTCATGGACTTCAAGGGAAATACGAAGCACTAACCGTATAATAATGAAGAGCTTCGTTGGGAAAATAAATAAGCTTAACTTTAAAACATAAAATATAATCAAATAAAACAAATACAAAAGAATGAACATTTGGGGCCCTATCATTTGCACCCGGCGCAAATGACTTCGTACACTGACGCATTTATCATTCCTATTTTGCACCCTTTTTCGACGCACGCTGGTAAACTAGGAAATGAACTTGCGCTTCCTTGGGCGAGTCATCTCAAAAAAGGAGCATTCCCTGGTACTATTTCGCAGTTCCAGAAAACAATTGTGCCAATGACCAGAAAAAAACTGGTCTAAAGTCAGTGGCGCGTTGCGCGTACATGCTATTTTCAAATGCTATTTTTTTGCGCATATGCTTGGCCATAATACAGTGTGAACAATGCGAATATACTTTAAATAATTCTCTCATCTACACAGATGCATTTTACTTTTTGAAAATTATACGTTATAAGGAAAACTATTAAAACAAATCATTGGGAAATCATTGTTGTGTTCATGACGATGGGAAAAATAGGCATAAACCTTACACATTTAACCGAATTATTATATGCATGTTTAACTGAAGCTAATTTGGGTGAGTTTGACCCATCCCCAATCTCACTTCTTTTTCGGCCCTGAGGAGAATATCGATCTCCTTGGCTGTGAACCGATTCTGAAGCGCGCCGGTAAATGCGCCGTTATAATATTGTAACATGGAACAAGTGCATCATGCTCTTAAAGGGAATGTGATATGACGCTCTTATTGGTTTGTTTCCCGTTACGCCCAAACCACACCTATGAATAATGAAGCTACTTCAGACCAAACCCTTTTAGATTTGCATTGAGCGCAAGAGTCATTTATCCCGCCGGTTAAATAACAACAGCGCCGAAGACCCGTCCACAAAGTTACTTGCGTTTCAGATCATTAAAATAGGGCACTAAGTCTAAGTTTAAGGCAGATGGGCTGTTTACATGACACCGTATTTAACTGAAAAGGCTTTAAGGGCCTTAAAACAAAAACTTTTGAAAATGGGATTCAACGTTTTTGATAACCATAGCGTTATTGTCTTCGTGAATTCGTGAAAACGGTGATGTTGTGTGTTTGCTCGCCAACTACTGGCCTGGCATTCATAATACAATAGCTCTCGTGGCTCTTTCGTGGAACTTTGTATGTGAAAAACACAAAGAAAAACCTTTTCCATTTTTACTACGTTGTTGTGTAATTAAATGTACCCTGAGGAAGAACATTTATAAGATCTTCGAAACCCTCTTATCATTTACAATATCCTCACTTCTCTCCGTTATATCTATATGTCACTGTGTACATGATCAGATCAATGGCGTAACTGGCTTAAATGTGCTCACTGTACGATTTCGCCCACAAGATTACCTTCGGAGACCAATTTAGTTTATTGTAGGGTGTTTATTGTCGTACTGTAGCTTCCCTTGACAAAAATAGGATTCTTTTGGATTCATTTAGAAAATAAGCTCTGTGACCAACAAAAGTTTATGATTCTTGCACGTTTTGTATATCAAAATAAATTTCACAAATGAACACAACTTTAAAGTTTTTTAAAGCCTAAATCCAATCGTTAGAAGTACAAAGCTAAACGTAGGCTATAAACGAACTGTAGTCTGTTGAATGACCTTATCATTAAGCTTCTGACATCTTCTCAGTCTTTATTTAAAAAATATTTTCCCTGAACGTTCGAGTTATAATAGTTTGGAAGAGTGTGATTATAAACGCATTGAGGCTGTAAAAGCGGACTAGACGGTTGAGCTGTTCAGATGATGTTTAATGTCCCCGAAAACATTTGCAGTCCCGTTTAGCAATTTGTTAGCAGCCAACCTTTTCAAGACAAGTAAATGTAAAGTAAAAAGGGGCTCTCTATGCTAATATCTTGAGCTTGTGTTAACCAAAACCCTTTGGCCTTTAACCAAAAACCCATCGTTTTTGGGATGATGGAACCATAAGGCCATTGCACACTGACTCCGAAATTCGCATTCGAAATTTTCGCATGTTAAAAAAAAATGCGACCTCACGTTATGTCAATCACGCTTGCACACCGCCTCCAAAACTTTCGTCCATCATAAAAAAAAAAAAAAATTGGATCGGGTTCAATTTTCCGCGTTTTTCGCATCCACAGCCAGCATTTTGAGAGGTTTTTTTTGGTGTTTCAGGGCCATGGGGAGCTCGTTCCGCACATCATTGCACATACGCAGTCCTTTCAGTTTTGGTTTTCAATTCGATCAAGTGTTATATGTTCTCTCAATGGGATTAGAAAAGGAATAAATCCCCTTTCAATCAGATCGAAATTTTGGATCAATTTAAGGTGTGATTGAGCAGCCAATTCGATAACTAATGTATTATTTGGGTACACTATATAACCGGTAGCCTATACAGCTGTTCTGTCTGCCCAGCGCTTCCGCTGGGTGTGTGTGTGTTCATACCTTAGACATACTGTCAGTCTCTGTTCAGGATCGATTGGCATGGAAATTGGTGGTCTTCTTTTTAATATGTGGCTCCAGAATCGCTAGCAAAGTATCAAACTGTTCCACCGACATTCTGAAGTAAATTATGAATCGCTTTGGATAAATTCGCAACTCCTTGACAAGGAGGTGGAACTCTCCTTCCTCTCTGTGCAATTTCAGGATTGGATG
This sequence comes from Cyprinella lutrensis, assembly GCA_027497675.1. NCBI lineage: Eukaryota > Metazoa > Chordata > Actinopteri > Cypriniformes > Leuciscidae > Cyprinella > Cyprinella lutrensis. The sequence goes on from JAOTRC010000012.1 coordinate 29,918,616, forward strand.
GACCCATCCAATTTTAATTAGAGAGATATTTTGATTAAATTTGAGAGCTGGATCACTACCACATTGGCTGCCTAAGGGATTGGCTCTTGACGGCCCAGAAAGTCAATGAAGAAAATGTTTAAATATCCCATGTGACTAAAGTGGCTCAACTATAAGTTTATCAAGCGACGAGAATACTTTTTGTGCGAAAAAACAAATAAAAATAACGACTTTATTCGACTATTCCTTTTCTTCCTTGTTGACCTGAAACGAGACTTCCTTAGATTTCCACGACGCATGCGCGAGAACTGAACTGAAGTCGTTGAAGGAGATCGCAATTCTCGCGCATGCGTCGTGGAAATTTCTTAAAGTCTCGTTTCAGGCCAACAAGGAAGAAAAGGAATAGTCGAATAAAGTCGTTATTTTTGTTTGTTTTTTCGCACAAAAACTATTCTCGTCGCTTGATAAACTTATAGTTGAGCCACTGTAGTCACATGGGATATTTAAACATTTTCTTTATTGACTTTCTGGGCCGTCAAGAGTCAGTCCCTTAGGCAGCCAATGTGGTAGTGAGACAGCTCTCAAAATTAATCAAAAATATCTTCATTTGTGTTCCGAAGATGAACGAAGGTCTTACGGGGTTGGTACAGCATAATTAATGACTTAATTTTCATTTTTGGGTGAACTAACCCTTTAATTCTGTCATTATTTACTCATGCTTGTTGTAAATAATTTAAAACCCGATTGCTGCTGTTTTTTCTGGACTCAAAAGCAGATTTTTCAAGACTTTTTTTTAAAATGATTTTTTCTATAAAATAGGTGATATTAACCACATCGGTCTCTAAAAAGTTAAAAGTAAATCATCATAAAAAGTACATATGCAGAATATTTAGTGTAGCTATTCACTAACTGTTCACCGCTGAAGAGTTAGGACACCGCTGGACTTTTATCTGCCACATGCAGATCCAAAAAAGCTCTTTTAACACCAGATTTCTCACACAAGTGAGGAAAAATTTGCAAAATTACTATATAATTACAAATTACAAAGCTGTTTCCACACTTCCCACATGTACACCTTAAGAAAACGATACACTGAGTAAACTAAGTTTTGTGAATAGATAAACGGTTGTTCATTATATCGATAAAACAATAGCTTTAAAAAACATCTGTTCAGTTATATTAAATGTTTAATCAGGAGAAAACCGTAGCATTTTCAAGTAACAACGTATCGAAATTCTTATAATAATAGTAGAATAGAATCGAAAAATAATAAAATTTAAAAAATACCATTCAGAAACATTTTGTAAGAGCCGTGTTTGGGGAGGTTCAGCTTGACTCTCTTCATCACCGCTTTCTGATATGGCAGTATCGACATCATTAATTACATTTGACAGAAACACACATGCAACTCTCGCACGTAAAGGTAATGGGCGTGAAGTTTCCGGACAACGTGCACTAAAAAGTTTAGCCAATCACTACACACCCGCCCAAACTAACCAATCTGAGCCCATTGCCTGTTTCTGAGGGAGTGGTTTCATAGAATCAGGATGTAAACTGGTCGTTGAAATGACAGAGGAGAACGCGGCTTACAATAAAGGTGAAATTTATGAAAAATAAGACTTTTAAAAAAAGAAAAAAACACGAATACATGTTATATTGCTCCCCATAAACACAATCATGCAAGGAAAAAAAGCAGTAAACCTCCCCTTTAAGCAAACGTAAACAGTCGATAAACAACGCATATATACAGTGCATCAGTGTACTGGATCCATTCATTTTGTCTTAAAGGGACAGCAGCCTAAATTATTCTGCTGTCTTTGTGCTTTTAATTTCAATCATACTACTAAAGACATGTAAATCACTCTCTGCTTTTGACTGAATAGCTTTTGTAACTTGATTAATGATTTATCTTTATTTAATTTATACAGTGAGTAAATATTATATGCAATGTTTTTTTTACAGTTGATTACTTTATTAAATCACTGTACCTGAAAGCAACTGTTAGACACCTAAATAACCTGAAAAGCACTGTTTATTTTATTTGTATCTTTGCTCCATTTTTGAGAGAGAGAGATGCTGTCCGGTCTGATTCTCACTGCTCTTCTGTTACTCTTCCCGACGGGAAAGGCAAAGCTGATAAATGACATCCTGTGCTGTGTTCTCTAATGCAAACAGCCTCAACACCACACACTCTCCCTTAAGACACTTATACTCTCTCTCTCAGTATTACTAATGACTTGATGCTTGGGTCGATACCTGTCGTCTTAAAATCATGATTTTTCCCTGGTGACTGTGTCAGTTAGTTCCTTTTGCCATCACTCATGAATGTGAATTTGAAGTGATTTGCTCATGCCCCACAAAATGTTGAATTAGAATGGCAGGAACAGGAATTCATTGAATGGACCCTTTGCATTTTGGTTGGTGACACTGTGCTTGTGGGTTTAATTAATCAAAATAATGACTTGGCCTATAGAAAAGAGTTTGAATTTTTTGTAAAATGTTTTTGTTGTTGTGGAGAAGACCAATGAGTTCATTTGTCACTCCCTCAGCCATTGTATTAGAAACACCCTTGCAGAAGGTGTTAATTTTGTTTTCTGTAATTTTTAGCGAAGGTGATAACACAAAGTAGATCTTGTTTCACAGAGAGGGCTTAGATTAAAGGGATACTCCACTTTTTTTTTGGAACTGGGCTCAATTTACAACTCCCCCACAGTTAAACAGATGAGTTTTACCGTTTTCGAATGCATTCTGCTGATGTTCTGATATTTAGAATAATATCAGTAACCAGGCAGTTTGTGGTCTTATTGACTTCCATAGAAGGACAAAAATATACTTTGGAAGTCAATGGGACCCGAAACTGTCTGGTTACTGATATTCTTCTAAATATCAGAAATTCGGCTGAATGGATTCAAAAACGGTAAAACTTATCTGTTTAACTCTGGGGTAGTTATAAAATGAGCCTATTTCAAAAAAAAAAAAAAAAAAAAAAGTGGTGTATCCCTTTAAGTACAGTAACAGTACTCAACAGCAAATGTACTTTGTTACTATCCACCTCCGGGTTTTGGTCACTAATGTACAAATCTGTCCCAAAAATATAGTTAAGAAGGCACACACATACAATCAAAACAGTTTTTTAATTGATGTGATCATGCCAGACCTCAAAATGCCTCATAGATTTTCTTTGTTGAATCACATCAAAGTGAGCCGCTCAACAGCGTAGAGAACCAGGACACACACGCCACCACAGAATTCCCCTCGACTGTGTGTAAAGAGTCAGACGTCTAATGGCTTGTTGTGTCTGAGTCCATCCGATAGACAGTTACAGCCTGTTTACTCGAGAGCACTGATAAGAGACGTCCAGCACACGGACGGCCAAAACGAGACTGTACTTAACAGCGCATTGATAAGAGAGAGAGAGACTGAGACAGGAAAGTTGAAGGGTGTGTGTAAGCAAATATTTGGCTGAAATGAAATGGAAGCGGTGAGTTTTCTGAAGTAATTGCTGACTGACAGGTACACAAAGAGTCAGCGTTGTTCGAGGTTGTTTGCAGACAAACAGGTGTAGTTTTGACTAGACACCTTGCAGGCCGTCTAGTCTGGCGGGGCAGGGTGACGGTTTAACACGACAGTGGAGAGAAAGTGTAATGCTCAAGTCCACATACAGAAACACACCCACATACAGACACCACACATCCAAAAACACAAAGAGACACCCATTATGCACTTAATTACACCCACCCAAACATGGGTAACTGCATGTAAACAGCACAATAATAGAAATGAAGAAGTGCCAGTGTTTCTGTGTGAAAAGGAGATACGGGTACGATGTTTACTCGCACGAAAACCACTTTTAAATCACTGTGTGGAAACAATGATGTAGGGTGGTGTTTATGTATGATTATGTGAGTTGCTGTTTTAATGGCTAGCAACACCACACAGATTAAAGACAACAGTTGGAAAAAGCCCTCAGATTTCTATCGAAACACGGGTTAGTCGAGAGACCTCCACTCGGGGTCCTTCCTCGCTAATGAAACTAATGTTTTCTGAAACAGTAAAACCACACACTGGGGTAATTCTCACATTGCTCACATACGCTGTGTAACCCATCAGGTATGTAACTGTTTGGTGTGACTGAACCAATGCATCTCTGTGGTGAGCAGATTTAGTAATTTAGTCATTTTTCCATTCATTTTCGTCTAGGGCTCAGCTCAGTTTAGGCTAGGCTATTTCTTTTTTTGCTTTTTATAAAGAAGAAGAGGAAATAACATCACTCTTGTGTTGTTTTCATTGATATAACCAAGCCTTAATGTTATTGATTAAAGGTATATACTGCTAGTGAAGAAGTAATGACAATGATAAACATTTGACAAATCCCTTAGTGTGAGGAAAATGGTGGAAAAGACTTTTCACAACTTCCTTTTTGTCTTGTATATTAGACTAAACGTGTTTATTTTCTTAATTCAAACTCTAAAAGGTCTATAGTGCTGGTCAGAATTATTTGCCCCCTTGGTAAATATGATCAAAGATGGCTGATCCGCATTGTTTACCCTTTTGAAATTTTATTTAAAAAATTTGCAAAAAATTTCACCTTTTATTGAGTAAACAAATTGAGAGTGGGGTGGAAATCACGTTATGAAATGAATGTTTTTCCTCCAAAACATCATTGGGAACAATTATTAGCCCCCTTTTATTAAATACCTTTTACCTAATTTTTCCAAGATTCAGCTCTGAGTCTTCTCCTATAATGCCGGATGAGTCTCCAGATTCCCAGATCCATGTTGGCGTTCATCTCTTCAGTTCAGCCCACTCATTTAGGCTACTATAGGGTTCAGGTCAGGGACTGGGACGTCATGGCAGATGCTTGGTTTTGGATCACTGTCCTTTTGGAAGATCCAAATATGGCCCGATATAAGTTTTCTAGCACAGGCTGTCAGGTTTTGATTTTTTTTTTAATCTGTTGGTATTTGATTGAATCCATGATGCCATCTGAACAAAATGTCCAGGACCTCTGGCCGAAAATTATAGCCACAGCATTAAAGATACAGCAAAGTATTTCATTTTACACATGGGGTACTTTTTTATCCCTAAACATCTGTCAAAAAAGCTTTTTTTTAATCCGACCATTGAACCCGTCCCGCTTGAAGTTCCAGTACAGTGTCTGTTACTTTTCAAACCGTCTATGGACAGATGAAACAAAACAAAAAAGAGCTTTTTTGGCTGCAAACACTTAAGATGTCAGAAAACTAGCACTTATTGGGATAAAACGATATGTAACTTTCAATCCAATTTGAACCAGATTAGGCATTTGAGTGAAACGCGTCTTCTTGGCTTAGCAGCGCACTCTTGTGGTGACTCTTAGTAAGTGCTCGTGCTTATATTCGCCTCAGATTTTAAAATCGGCTAAATCTATCGTCAACAGATATTTATTAATATAGCTCTCAGTGAAATTTAATCTAATTCACAGTAAGAATATTTTCATACCACAAATGTTGGTCGAGAAAGGTACTTAATCTACTCATCTCCAAAAGCTTTTTACTCATTTGAAAACACTCACTTTGACTCATTCAGTATTGGCAGGCCTATGTTTATTCAGTTCTTCTGGTTAAAGTGTTCTTGTATGGTAACTGCCAATTGCGTAACATATGTTTTAATGTAACCTATAATGAGAAATCTTGATCTTACCACAGAAAAAGACGGTGGAGTTTTAAAACGGGGCTGGAGATTTAAGTAGGCCTATTATTAATTTTCACTAATAATTATTTTATGCAAATATTTGAATGATCATCATCACAGATGAGACTGAATGAAGTCTCTTCAAATGTCCCAGATTCGAAGAGTTCCAAGAATTGTGTCTGTAAACCTCACCTCATTTCCCCCCTCATGTGATGATAAAGCTATGTACATACACAAACACTCAAACATGCTGTGCACTGTGTGGTTTGTGGTCAGTTGATAAATAGCTTCAGTTGAGCAGGGGAGAGTGTACACGCTTAACACGATACTGTATTGACACGGAAAACACATTCCTAAGAACACCCAGTTTTTGTTCTCATCTTTCCGGCGAAGTTCTTAGAATTGCCGAAACCAGCCGCAAATAGGCCTACACCTTTCACACCAACACCTCTAATAAAGAACATGTGACCTCAGAAACCCTTTTTCTTGCTCACTCTGAAATGCATACACTTATAGATCTCATTAAGCTGAACAACTTTCACACTTTAAATCATACACCAGCTCAACACAAAGTCAGCTACTATGGGTTGTTTGAAAATGACTGCTTTGGAATTTGATATACTCCTCGTATGGTATTCATTCGATTGCAAGTAAACTCGGTCAACATAAAGCCAAGACATTGGCAAAGGCAACAAGGCAACAAATTATTGGCAAAATAAGGGAAAGATGAAGGGTGTTATAACTTCTGCATACATGGACTGTTTTTTTTAATGAAACTTAAGGTGTGTTCGTTGTAGGACGCCAGCCACCAATTGGCAGCAAGAAGTGTGTCACTTTCAAAATGTTTTAAAATCACCCTCTTATTTTTACCAGATTTGTTTCATTCTTCATCAGAATAATGTGAAGACACTGCAGATGTACACTTGTGGAAGGATTATTGACATCTAGAATACTGTTGTCAGGGCAATGTGTCAAAACTTCTTTTGAGCAGTATTAGCATACTTCAAATTGCATGAAACTTGACACACACATCAGAGTTGTCAGCCAGAAGACATGGGTAAAGCCTTAGAAATGGGCGACCTTTTGACTAAAGTTGGGGGTTAGTTTTACCTACAGTCGCAAAACTTGATACATATATTGATCTCATCGAGCTGGAAAACATTCTATTTTACAGTCATTGTCTCTGACCAACAGGAAGTCAGCTATTTCAGTTTGAATGTGGATTTTTTTTTAATCAAGCTCTGAATTTTTAACTACTGCTCCAAAGGCTGTCATACGACTCACACCAAACTTTCTCAACATGATGCCAATATATTGAAGATGCTAAATTGCAAATGGATATTGTATATCTCAAACTGTGTTGTTTGAGATATGGCGAGGGATTAAAGTAAGGCCAAAAAAAAAAGGGAAACAGGAAGGGTCTCATATCTTGTAAATAAAATTGTTTGGCACCAGCAGCTGCAGTAAATGTAACGTACAAATGACTTGACAGTCTTTTTACATTTTCCGGGCACAGTTGCCCTGAAGTCACCGAGGTGGTGGTGGCGGTGGAGCCGGGGCCTGGGTCCATCATCGCTGCTTGCAGCTATATTTAGTTTTTGTTTTTTTTATACAGCACAGGTATCCATCTCTGCTAAAGATGTCTAAAGATGTCCAAGATGTCTGCTAAAGACCGCTTAATCTGGAAAACATCTACAAAAATCTGATAAACATATTAAAAAAGCAATTTAACTTATATTCTAAATCATAAACATCTTAAAGATGTTTTCTAAATTTTTTCTATTTAACATCTGAAAATGTCTGACATCTGCTCTTTTACATTTTTGGTGACCTGGACATGTTCTTATGAACCGACTAGTTAAAAGAACCATAAAGAACATTTGACTAATCCAAAGAACACTATAAAGAACCTTTTCTCCAATGGAAAGGTTTGGTGGATGTTGAAGATTCTTCATGGAATGGTAGGCCATGCCAGTACAGAACCTTTATTTATATGAGTGCATGTGTTTGTAGTGTTTGTGTTGTGATGTGTGCATGTGCTCTGGTCAGCATCTCTTCTCTTCTGTTCTCTAAATCCTCCTCTGTGTTTCGCTCTCTCCAGCACAATACCAGCATCAGTTGCCCTGCTGGGTCACAGACACATAAAAAGGTTTTTACTCTGTGAATACGGGACAATGTGCTCAGAACAGACAACAGAGAACAGTGTGGTGAGTGAAGAGAAAAATCTATACTTATTGACAGGTCTGTGTGTGATATTGCTTTTATATTTTCTGTATTTACGGACATTGAGCGCTTGTTCTGAATTAATGACCATGACCTCAGTTCGGTTTGCTATTGGTGTGACTGCTTTCTGTTTTAGGTCACTGGCTCTACCTTGATGCATCATCTGTAACTGCAATATGGCATCCAAACTGAGTTTAAGGGAATTCGAGTGAGTTGCATGATAGATTAAACATGTTTATTATAATAAATTCAGACAAGAATAAAAGAGCACACTCTCTTTTTCCAGTTCTCAGAGCCCAAAGTCGGATGTCAGACATCACACGGATGAAAATTATAAAACAAATGCATGGCATAGTATGGTCAGTGTGTGTGCGTGCGTGCCTATTAACTATATTTTGGGGACAAATTTGTACCCAGATGTTACCAAACCCTAACAAAATCTCCAAAAACCTTTATGTGTGTTTGTGTGTGTGTACTCCGGATTAACCAGTTGACTTTGTCATTTTCAGACCGCAGCGTTCCATCAGATATCCGAGAATGACGCTTCTCGAGATCCCAACCATCCCCAGTCTTTCCTGGCTCAACAGAGAATATCTGCGGCACTCAAGAGGATCCGTCTCTGCAAGGACAAACCAAGCTAAGCAATGAACTCTGTTCTAAGAGCAGGCATTTAGGGAATTGACCAGACACACAGTCTTTGGCTCCACCTGCTGGACACTGAATGCATTCACATTCGCAGTTATGGTTCATTCGTTCCAAAAAAAGCTGACATTGCTGTTATTTTTATGTCTTGATGTCAAAATATAAACACAAATGTGTTGTACGTTAATGGACTAATGAAATTTTATTTTAAAGCCTACATTAGCCTACATTGAGTAACCTAGTAGCAACAAAGTGCCAGCCCACATCTGTGTGGGGTGTGTGGTACACGTACCAGATGTAATTGTATTTATTTATTTTTTCTGCAGTGTTTAAGCATCTATTTTGCTGCTCAGTGTTTCATTGTTAAAGGGATAGTTCACTTCGAAATTAATTTTTGGTATGTTTTATCTTACCTGAAGGACATCCAAGATGTAGGTGTCTTTGTTTCGACAGTATTTTCAATTTTGATATTTTTAGGTCAAACCGTTCTTTTCTGTCAGTCATATAATGGAGGTCTATGGTCACCACCTCAAAGAGCA
>JAOTRC010000012.1:29952134-29972703 GCA_027497675.1 Cyprinella lutrensis
CCACATTTATTATGTTTATCATTTATCATTTATTATAACTTTTATTTTGGATGCGATTAATCGCGATTAATCGTTTTGACAGCCCTAGAAAATATATTTAGTTTTTTCACATTTCGCATTCATTTCAATGTAAGGTCATATTGACCCCGAAGACCAGAAGTGTAACATTTTTACATACCTTCAGAACAACCTAATCACGCCCAGTTTTTGTGTGTGTGTATAGAGAGATAATGTTAAGCTTATTCCACTGAGATAAAGGGAACCTTTTTTATATTAAGTAAAAGTCGATTGGGGTCGTATAGACCCCATGACCCCATTGAGGGCTACAACCCAGCATTTTTTATAGTGTAGGTTTAAGTCACAGCAGTGAACATTTTATTCGTTTTCATCCTTCTTTGACATATAACACTGGAAGAAACCTTTTTTTGGTCTGTGTTGATGTTTGACGATACAACATTGGCCTTGTCATGCTTGCCTTTTGAGGCTCAGGTCACGTACGCCGAAACAACTCAGATTGTTTTAGCCCAGAATTCTGCATAGACATGGTTATCCGCACCGAAGCGCACTCGCTGTGGTCTGCCAGGCAAATCTACAGCTATCAGACCACGAGGCCTGTGGTGGTGAACTGGAGATAAATGAACCGCTCGACACACCCCTCACTAAAACACCACACACACTGCTGCCGGTCACCTGAGCTGTGGAGAAAGTTGAGGTGCAATTGGCTCCTTTCGTTCTCAGAATCGAGTTCATGATTTAAAATGATGTCGAATCCATTTCCCGTAATACCTCACATTTCCTGCAGTGAATTATGATCCAATGTGTGTCGGATCTGTCTTAAATCCATTTGCACTTTCTGAAAACCGTCCTCTTTTCGATGAGAAAATGTTAAGAGCAGCAGTCGAAGCCAAGACTCGCATTCTTACCACTTTGTTGCTTAGTTGGGAGTAACTGTGTTTTTCTTGTTTTTTTTTCTCTCTCTCTCTCTCTCCGGCTTCCATTTCTCCTTAAAATGAACAGCAGAAGACCGTTACAGAATACCAAGAAAAGAAAAAGAGGCGGGGGGAAAAAGGAGAGAATGTTTTGTAATTCAAAACAGCACTTAGAGAGCCAGATTAAAAGAAGAGAGGAGGCAGTTTTCATCTATCTCTCACTAGAATAAATCAATAAATGCTTCCACATCAGCCATGTAGTACTAATTTCACAGCCAATGCTTGTCCCGTCTTATTTAAGAGGTTTATATTGCAACAAGTAATGTTTTTAAATCATTCTGAATAGTGTATTATTAATAGTATTTTTTTTAAATGTACACTCTAAAACATGCTGGGTTGTTTTAACTCAAATTTGGGTCTAATATGGACAAACCCAGCCTTTGGGTTATTTTTTTTTTTTGAAATTACATTTTTAACCACAAGTCTGGGTTTGTCCATGTTTTACCCAACCCAGCATTTTTAAAACAATTTCCTCAGTTTAAGAAAACTGGCACACAGTTGTAATTAAGTTATTGCTTATGATGATCTGAATTATATAATTATAGATGATATAAATCACAAAGGCCTTGACAGAGTCTTGGACCAATTTTGTAAATGAAAAGTGATTGTCTTCTAGCTTGAGGAAAAAGGCATTCGTGAAAATATCCATAAACGTCACATTTTTTTAAGGAATATCTTATTTTTGCTATAGTTGTGTACATTGGACAGTTTGTGTTGCATGTATTTGTCTTTTTTTAGTGGCATTGTGCTTTTGTATTATTGATGACAACATCAGGGTGTAAAAAATTCAATGATCCATATGTTTTTACAACAAGTTAACTTTGAAGATTCAACTCATTTTTTAAATCCGTTTCATGTAATTTAAATTGAAATGACTTAGTTTAGTTAAAACATCCATTTTTTTTTTACAGTGATGCAATCTCTAAAAAGGCTGGGTTAAAAATTTGGGTCAAATATGCACTCTAAAAAATGTTGGGTTATTTTAACCCAATTTTGGGTAAAATATGGACAAACCCAGCCATTGGGTTACATTTTTAAATGATATTTTTAACCCAATTGGCTGGGTTTGTCCATATTTTACCCAAAATTGAGTTAAAACAACCCAGCATTTTTTAGAGTGTGGACAAATCCAAATGCTGGGTTAAAAAATGAAATTAAAAAAATGTACCGTTGAAAGTAAAAGTTGAAGTTGGGTTAGCGTTTTAAATGTCGTTTTTAACCCAACATTTGGGTTTGTCCATATTTGACCCAAATTTGGGTTGAAATAACCCAGCATTTGTAATTTATGTGTTTTTACAAGTTTTAACTTTGAACAGTCTAAAAAATGCTGGGTTGTTTTAACCCAGTTTTGGGTAAAATATGGACAAACCCAGCCATTGGGTTAAAAAAATTTAATTCAAAAATGTAACCCAATGGCTGGTTTACCGAAAATTGGTTTAAAACAACCCAGCATTTTTAGATTGAAGTAAGATACAACTAATTTTTAAAAATCTGTTTCATGTCATTTAATTTGAAATTACTTAGGTTTTTTTTTTTACAGCGATGCAGTCTTCATACACAAAATTCTGGGTTGTTTCAACCCAAATTCGGGTCAAATATGAACAAAACCAAACGTTGGGTTAAAAATTTAATTAAAAAATGTACCGTTGAAAGTGAAAGTTGAAGTTGGGTTAACATTTTAAATGACATTTTTAACCCAACCATTTGGGCCATATTTGACCCACATTTGTGAGTGTATGGTCACTGTAACAAACGGAATTTAATGCATCAATTAGCCTGTACATTATTTTATAATTTTAACGACACAGTTGTTTTCATGCTGTGTAATTAAAATTGTTCATACCTAAGCACACTGTCCCCTTGTACAAATAACTACTGTTCATGGTCCACTCGGGTCAGATGCACACGGGTTTCTACAGCGCTTCTGTGCTGCACTGAGAGCCCTTTTAACTGTAGTTTATTACAGCTGCTGTCTTGTCTTCTGCCAGGTATTAAAACAGCGTGGTACCGCCTACGCTGCATTGCGGTCACATTATGAGGTCCTGTGGCGAGCAGGGCAGCGCTAGACTCTCGTTAACTTTAACCGGGATTTCAGTGATGCTGAACCCGCCCGCTCTCCCTCTTTCCCGCGCTGTGCGAGCGCAATTAACGGCGAGTCCGATTCGCTCCAAACTCGACCTGGAACGCATTATTCGATCGTTAAAGACGAAGTTTACTGTTGCTTCTAATTGTTCCGTGTGAAAAGAGCCACTGGGGAAGATTTCTCACAGTGTTGAAGTTCTGCTTTCTGTTCCTCGGCCACTCACTGCAATAAACTCACATCGGGGATTTAACAGTTTCACAGAATTCGATTACAAGCGGATAAACGCATCTTTTGATGATCAAAACAGAGTTATTCTCGGTGTGTGAAAGTATGTTCATTGTACACGTCTTCATCATAATTATGGCTGAAAGTTATTAATTAGGCTTATTCGACTTTAAAACCACAGAACAGTTAAAAAGGACACTATTATATTGGGGTGTAATTTCCGATCATATTTTCGAAGAGATTCGAACTTTTTTATGCGAGTCATTTTATGTTGTAATAAATGCATATGAAATACCAAATATAATCTAGCTTATACTTGTTTTTAATAGCAATATACAGTTTTATTTAATAGGTTGTTTGTTGAATTGATTTTTTAAAAATATATCGCTGAAGTTCAAATTTCACTGTAATTTTTCATGGCCAATTAGCCTATTTTAAGTCATTGCTCCTATATAAACATTTTGCTAAAATACATTGATACATAAAATAGGCTACATAAATGTAGCTTATTGGGTTTATTCGGCTGATTAAATTGTACTTCAATAATAGTTATCAATAAATGCGCATTATGTTATTGCTATAGCATTATTTTGTACATTTGTATATTACACAATTAAAGTGAGACATTAATGGATTTAAAATTCTGTTCGGCAAGCTGCACTGCAATGCATTTTAGAATATCATAATTATGATTATAAAAATCATGTAGCCTATTACGAATTGTTATTTTTAGTTAGTGTTTAATTAAAATAACTAATTCAATAATAGGTCTCATGCTATTTGTTAAGCTTAGCCTATTTGTTACAGTGTTCAGAAATGTTTTAAAGTAATAAACTAATTATAGGATATTGTGGCTAATAAACTAACGAAATCAATGGCGATCAATAACGAAGGAGAAAACTTTAATAAATGTATCAATACGGAAATGAATTATAGTGCTAAATTAATGCAAAATATTTTACTCTTTCACAAAGCAAGGCTTTTGTTTGATGTTCCGCACAATTAGCGTTGTAAGTTGTAGCCTATAAAATATTACGAAAATCTAAATCGTTTTTATTTTGATCAATTAACAGACAGTAACAGTTTAATTTATGTTAAAGAATATCTGGCAAGTGGGTAAAAAGAGTTCCCCTCCAAAACGAAAAATATCCACTAAGTATGCGGGACGCTTATTTAAATATTGTTTAAAAACGTATTATTATTATTATTATTATTATTTGTATTTATTATTGATAAATCATATGAATAACTATTAATAGCCTATATAGCATTTGGCCAACATTAAACGCCGTATTTATTTTATCACTAGCCTATAAATCATCAACATATAGTTATTGATTTTTTTCCATTTAATTTCCCCATAACTTATACACATATAAAAAGTATAGGCTAAATGTATAAATAAATACAGGAGACAATGCTTGACTGCCCCAGAAAATACCCGTGTGTCGGTCATTAAATTTTTTAATTTGATCAAAAGGTTAAATAAAATAATCTTTATATTAATAACAGCCTACAATGATGTCAAACAAATTAAACCCTGATGGATTTATTTTAATTTTAAGTGAAGATTTATCTGAGTCGTCTATTTTCTCTGTATCAGATCATTATTTTTGGGAAATTATTTAGAAGTCCATAGTAATATTTATTATTATTTTGTAAACTGAATTATATAGGCTAGTTCGTTTATTATTAGGCTACATTATCGTTATTCGTGCTGGAAACTGGTTTGTGAAAAATGCTGCTTAAGTATTCAACATGTTCTCACTTTCTTTAAATGTTTATTGTTTCTATTTTAATCACAATCTTATAGCTCATGTATGGCTCTGTGTATAGAGGATATATCTCTCACCAAGTCTAAGGAAATAAGCTAATCTAGACTATCGGGGATAAACTTCGAATCAATTTCTAAATGCATGCATGCATGCTGTCGTATCTTAGGCCATTTAAAATAACTTGGTAATCTGATGCTACACTTTTTGGACGGTCTTGCATTGGAAGGTTGTGCTGATGCATTTTCTTGTATTATTGATGGGCCGCTGGGTCTTGTTTGTGGCGTTTCAGAAGTGACAGCATCTGAAGGATGGCACGAGACACCGGCTGAACGGGATCATCATCACTCCTCGTGGCACCGCCTGTACACTTGTAAGGACTGAGAGCTTTTCTGATTCGACTGCCTTTTCATTTAGTGACTTGACCATACCCCACAAAAATGATTTGGAAGGTTATAGTGCTTTCCCCCCACATAAAAATGTACGTTTCAACAAAGTCTGAAATAACGTCCAATAATCAAAAAGTCCTTAGAATTGAGTCATTATTAAAAATAAAGGTTCCAAAAGTGTGTTTTACAGAGATGCAACAGAGGAACCATTTATGGTTCCCCACAGAACCGTTTATTAATCCGTGCCTAGAACCTCCCTTATACTCTTGTTTTTATTGGGATTGATGGATCCATTAAGAACATTTAACATCAATGGAACATTTCAATCCCAAAACATGTTCTTTATTATTTAATATTCTTCACACATGACTCTTCACTGAATGGTTCTGTGTGAAACCCAAAATGGTAGATATCACGGCGAAACTCCCTTCTGGAACCTTTAGTTTTAGGAGTGTGGGAAGTTATATTAGGAGTGTTATATTTTCCCAATAAAGAACCTTTTGTAAATAGATGGATGTTAAAGGTTCTTCATGGAACCATTGATTCCAATAAAGAACATTTAGCATTAGCAAAAGCAACGTCGGGCTGTAGGCTACTGTCATACCGAGTCATTGTAGAATTAGGCTACACATCATAAATAAACGAAAGTGTTTTGTTTAAAACATTTAAAATATCCTGACAGTTAGACAACTGCGCTAGGGGCGCCAAAAGACAATTTGGGTTACGCAAACCGAACCTCAAAATTACCGACATAAAGTGTTGATAAAATGTCGACCCCCCCCCCAGATGAATAATCATCAGTGCTCCCACATGCAAGATGGAACTCGTGGAATGTCTATAGTTCTTGCACTTTTGCTCGTGTTCTATTTGAGTTCTCTTTTTTTTACCCGTCTATCCCTGTGTGTAGGCTACCGTCTGGCTTGGTGTTCAGTAATCCGCACAGTCCATGATTTTCCCACAGCCCTGCTAATGCCCCAAAGCTGCAGCTGCCACACCGGCCGGCCGCGGAGCGCCACACGCTGCCAGTTGCTACATTGATCAATAATTCACTAGCTCGACGCCTCCCCAAACCCGCTACCCCGGTGCAGCTTCGGGTCGACTGAGGCGACAACTGATATTTACTCACGCGGAGGGGACGTTTACTCTCCCGTGCGTTTAAAAGCAGCGGTAAGCTTTAGCCAACAGGCGAGATCCCTTCGGTGCGTCTACGGATTAGACTGTCGCAATGTGTTGGTGACTTGACTGCGACGCTTCGCGCTTTCATCTGTCCGGGAACAGCGGGGGTCCCGTTATGGTGCGGACAGTCGGAGGCTCGGAAGGGGGAGATGCAGTCAAGACAAACAGGAACTGACTTCAGGACATAAAGACGACGAAAAATCACTCACATTCACGTCCCTCAAGCGAGCTGTTCTGCGTTCACCGGCGCTCGCGGAGCATTTCGACCGAGCCCGTGAATCCTCCGGTCGGTGCTGACAGGGAGGCTCCGTCGCTCGGCCGATGACAGCTGGAGAAACGTATTAAACACGGAACCGAGAACGAGCAGTGGCCGAGGACGTCGGTAATTCCGCAAAAGTGCCAGAGCAAAGCTTTTACTTTTACAGACGGAACAAACTCTGGGAAACAGCCCGACTTGTTGAGTTGTTTTTTCGCTTCCGGTATCACCGAAGAAACCGACGGGTGCACCCGCTCCCTCTCCTCTTTTTTTGGACGCTGAAGGTTTTAAAGAAAAATGGGCTTTTGAGGAGAGCTGGCAATTTCCCCTGAACTACAATGGTACGTGCTATGAGAATCAATATCTTTCCCACTGTTTTCAGAAATCTTAGCCAACAGATTTCAAATGTCAAAGAGCTGTTTAGAAATGGAAAAAGGCACAATTTTTAGGGTAGGCTACAACTTGTCGCTCAAAGAAAATATATACTTTCCTCTTTTATAGGCCTACATGGCTGTTAATAAATATAGTAGGCTAATATTATGTATCGTTTTTGGAAAGTGTTGTAAAATACCCAAAACACTTTGTTTATATTTTAGTTTTTTCGTCTTCATGTCAGCAGTGGATAATAATAATAAGTAGGCTACGTTTCCTGCAGGTATGAAAAAACGTATAAGGTCATTAGTCTATTAAAAATGTTTAATCTGAACCAGTGTAACAGGTAATTTAATTTCTTGATTGTCATTAGGTTCATTTTAGGGTGAATACTTGAATGTTGATTTTTTATTAAAAAAAGGCATAATCTCGTCAAAAGCAACATCTAAACTGAAAGCATGCAGACAAAGTCTAAATCCACATCATATGGAAAACTTACCTGGCTAAATTAAAATCTGCTTTTATAGAGGATTGATCAACTAGTAAATATTATTTTGTATTAATTAATAATAGTTTGCAAGCAAGACCATCTTGCAGGAGAGCTTGTTCGAAGTTCTCTTATTAAAGTATTTATTTTATATTAGAGGTTTATAGACCGGTGTTGTGTTGCTCAAGATAACCTTCTAGTTTAAACCGTCACCTTTAAAGTAAAATAAAAATACAAGACATATCATCAGCCAGATGAAAACTGCTGAGATGTACTATATCACAGTTAATGTGATGATAAAATGTGATGTTAATGATAAAATGATCTTTTTTGAGGCAGGGAGATTTTCAATCACAGATTTTTGGCACCATAAAAAGAAAATAGCTGCATTATTCACATTAAAATACATACTGGGTCAGTTACATGATATAATGAAACCATATGCGAGAGAAAACTTGTGATCGTTCCCCTTCATATCGACAGTGTTCGCTTGAGACATTCACAGGTGTGAGAGACAAACCCCAATGTGTTCAGACGAGCAACTTCATTTCCAGTTATTTGTTAGTTTAGGATTCATACGCTCTAGTAATTGTGTCTGAATAAATATTTGCACAGCAAGCACATTAGGCTGTGTTTAGATAGTGAGTTCTGTGCTTTAAGTCAGTCCTTAAATGTGAGATTGACAGGCCTTTGCAGGCTGAAGGGGCTGGATCTGAATACGAAACACCACATTTGCCTGCAGCGAGCATTTTTTCTTCATGACAAACCTTTTTCAAAGCGATGAACATCCTCTTCAGCCAAGCACACCTGTGAAATCTGCGCAATAAAATAAATGCAAAGCTGTGAATTCGTGAACGAGGTCAAGCACTCGAGTCAGATTGAAGCGTCCGGATGCATGGCGCACACACACTCAACTCGGCCATTTAAATGCATCTCGCAAACCTGCGTTCGCCGAACTTGGTTATGGTTACGTCTTTTCTAGATTGACTGGATGCCAGGGTTGCCATGGATGCGATGGCCTGCAGTGATTGGTGGACTGTTGCATGAACTTGTTTCTGGGTGTAAACTTCTCATGGGAGGACGTTTTTTTGTGTTTGTGGCATCTGTGTTGGCACATAAGATGCCATGATGGAAATCCACCTACACACACTTTTATTCAGCCCATGTGCGAACGCACTGAAACACCACTGCACACCTGCACTCACAAATGTAACTCCTAGTGAATGTGTGCATGCATAGATGCACCTGGACCAGAACGTCACGGAGAAGGCAAGCCGTGAAAGTGGAGATCAGAGGTGCCGAGTGCAAACGGGGTTTGGCGTGAGCCAGAAAACTCATGTCAAAACCCCAAACAGAGCTTTAATAATTAGCAGCCTCTCGTTCATTCCAGATTCTCTCCATCTCTTTCTCCTTCTGCTATTGCCTCTGAGATGCTGGTGTGAAAAATCACATTTTTCCAACAGTTCTCCCCGAGGTGCTACTGGCAGACACACAGAGAAAGGACGCTTCATCCTTTTATATAGCACTCTCGTTCTCTCGTTCGTCCTTCTTTCGGCTTTTTTTCCCCCTTCCCTCTCTCCATCTCTCTTTGATGCGGTTGCCATAGAGGACAGGTTTATATGCGGTTTGATTTGGCTCGGCCCTGCCAGCTAGTAAATTATAATGATAAAAAACAATGGTGCTAATAGTAATTGCTGTGTCGTTTGGAGACAAACAAAAGACAAAGAAAAAAGAGGTGAAAAAAGGAAAAATCTGTGGGACCTGTGTTGATTGTTCTCGGGCCAGCTGGTTTTTGAATGTGTGGAGGACAGCCAGGTGTGTGTGTTTGTGAGTGGGAATATTCTGCATGAAGTTTTCTGATATATGAATGAATAACTGCATTACTGCAAGCGCTAGTGTTGGACGGTACTGCGATATATATATCGTTATTAGAGCCCGACCGATAACGGATTTTGAAGGCCGATACCGATACAAATAAATCCGATTAAAATCCGATATTCCGATATATCGGCCTGTTTTATTTTTATTTCAGAAACGCGCAACAAAATATTAGCAGATTTCCCTAACGTTAGTTATTTATTTATGAGTTTTAACTAAAATAATATGATAATGAATTTTAAAAAGAAACTTGTTTCTATTGTCAGAACAGAACATAAATAATAATTAGTCCCTACATTGTCTTATAGTTATAAGCTACCTTATAACTACAAGGTCAGCTTGCTTATCGCTTTACCTGCACTTTTTGACAACACTCATGACATGGTTGAAGCGTGAATCGTCTGTTTTTATTTTATTTTTTAAATATTAATTTATCGGCAATTATAACTACCGATACCGATATTTTAGAAAATGCCTAATATCGGCCGATAATGTCGACCTGCCGTTATATCGGTCTGGCTATAATCGTTATATATAAGTGTCCGCACAGAAAGCTGCCTCTTTCAGAAGGCGTTTGCGAATTTGGTGCGTGCTCAATGTTAAAAAGTGTTAAGCACAAAGGATAAGCAGTGAAAAAGAGCTCATGTGGTCACGTCTCAGTATGCGATCGTGAATTCAGATCTCTTTCGCGTTTTATTGCGCTTGAATGGTCGAATATTCACGCAATTATGTCAAAACGCCCATCGTGAAGTATTCATGTAAACACAGCTTGTTATGTCTCAGGTGAAAGTAAACAGGGTGTTAACTGGCAACGCATTCTCATCCCTAGGCGTCATATACAACACTTTTGCCTAAGCGTAAACATCCAACGCACATGACGGCATAGCGTCAATTGAGACGCTTCGGTTATGGTAGGTTTTAGTATGGGGTAGGGTTAGAGTTAGACCACTAGCAGGCGCCTTCTGCCCCATTTATATCTGCATCTCATTTGATGCTAAAGGGTACCATGTGCGTTGAATGGCTTTGGCAAAAGCGTCGTATATGACGCCTTGGGATAAGAACGGGCTCAAACTGGATGTGTATGAGTGTAATGAATCTGTGCGTTTGGTCTTAAAGTGACATGAGCCTAAAAATGCCCAAAACACACCAAGCCGACGCCGACGAACCAACGCTGATGAAAGCCGACGGCTTTTATTGTCGGCTCTCGTCGGGGTAAAAAGCTGCACTTGAGCACACCGAGAGAACTACAGGCGACTGTCAGCTAGAAAGTGCGCGAACGAATGAGCCAACTGTCTATTTCTGCAGATATATTCGTCATTCATACCGTAAACAAAGCAGCCTGTGCTTACTGTTTTGAATATCAATCCTGTTAAACGCTTTCTTTATTCCACTCCGCTCATGTTAATATTGAAATATTCGCCAAGAAACACACAGGTAAGATGACGTAACATAAGAACAGCCTTCTATCTTTACCGTTTTGACTTCTTTGCTCTCTGTTTTGCTTTTATTTTTATGCACTGACTCTTTCACTATGCTGAACAGCCAATCAGAGTTCTCTCTTTCTCTCGACGATCCGACACCGATTCAACATGTCGAATCGGGCAAAACAAACCCGACGAGGACTATTTTCAGCTGACGGCATGGAAGAAACTTAGTCGGACGTTGTACAAAAACTGCCCGACGGCCGACCGTCGGCTTGGTGCGTTCCGGGCTTAATATTCCTGCTGTTCTGTCAAAACTGAAGAGAAAATAATGTACTGCTCTTGACTGAATAACGCTTTTTGCTTCAATAAGACTACATGTATATTTAATTCATATGTTGACTATGCTTCTTACAATTTATTCTGTACTAATTCTAACTGTATGTTAAATAAATCTACCTGAAAACTTTATTTGTTTAATTTAACCTATTTTTGTTATTTTGGATTTGTCCTGTTGTTTGTTGTTTGCTTCTTTTTTCTTATTTTTAAAAAGTAACTGAACCCTAAACCCTCTTCTTTTAGTTAATGATCTTGGGTCTTTATTAATACCAGTCACTGATTCGAGTAACTTTTTTGACATTTTGTGTATAAAGTGTTTAATTTCTACAATATATGGTGTTTAAAGGCCTTAGTGCTGCCCTCTTCAGGTTGAACGGTGGCTATTTTCCTATTGGATGTTACCGGTTTCTTCATGACATACGCAAGTTTCAGCTCACTAATCCCTTGGTACAAGTTTCCACGCCCTTAGCAGTATAAAAAACAGCTTGTTTCATCAAAACCACTGTAGTGAGTCAGGAGTTGGAATTGCGAGTATTGAAAACGATCAGGATAGAGTGTTTTAGCATCTATTTCGTTCGCTCTATCTCCGCTGGGGTCTGCACGTTTTCAGCATTTTTCAAATATTGCCAGTGGGTGGAGTCAAGCTCTGACCAGGGGTTTAGTTACCCTTTAATAATTTCATCGAGATTTCAACCATTTCAAAAGAACAGACAAAACAACAACATTGGTTAAAGCAGTTTAGGGGCGGGACAACCAGTTTGTCCGAACAATAGTCGATGAGTGTTTGAAACTAGTTGAAACCGACATCTTTTTTGCTCTTCAATTTGGCGCTGAAATTATGCACTTCGTCCTAAAACTCCAGACCACAAAAGTGTGTGTGAGAGAAACTTCAGATTTCAGGAATTTAACCACTTAAGCATTCCACTAAACCACAAACGTATTGCCATATGCCTCCAACCCATATACACCTCTCTCTCTCTCCCTCTCTCCTCCATATATGGAGGAAACCCCCTCATTTGATTCCGTTATTCCCACCAATTAAACATTTTAAACAAAGAGCTCTATTTATCGGTGAGAGCGAGGAAACTTGTCGTAATTAACACATTTACATACATCTCCATTGACTCCAATTAGGTCAGAGGCTCCCAGAGCCGCTTTGAAATGTCCCTCTTTTCTCTGTGCGCTTCGCCTCTAAAATGTTAATTAAGAAGAGGCTTGAGATTCTGGCTGAGGGCTGGCCATATGGACCCTGCATATGCTCCATATGCATACAGCCCATATATAATTAATAGATCGCTACGGAAAAATGGGAGCTTTTGGAGGCGAAGACGAGTCTGAAGGTTCCTTCTCTCGAAACGAGTATAATAGTGAAATGATGTGAGTTCCTCCAGGTGCCAACATAGACTTCTGTTCTCCATCTGTGGACAAGACAAATGAACGGATGAGCTCAGCACCGCGAAATGCGGCCGAGTTGAGTTTGTTCAGCTGGTTCGTGCGGCCTGGCCTCACCGACGGCTTTGATTTGCTGGTTTGTCTTAAAGAGATGAAGATCGAGTCAATTAAATGAAGAGAAATCGAATGAGTGAGTGGAACGTTTTCCGTTTTCTGCTTCAGTTCAGAGCGAGGGGAGCCCAGTTTGGAAAGAGCATATGGTGAAATCTGGTTAGATGATTTCCTGGAACATGAGAGTAGTCAATACCCTGAAACTAAACCAAAGTAAACACTTGAGTCAATCAATACCTCAAATCCGCATAAAGAAATCCAACCATCATCAGCCATTTAGACATTTGTGGAAGTGTTTTTAAACCTTCCGATTGTGTCAAGGCCACATCTTTTTTGCTAGACCTTTGGGACATGGTTAACGTTCTTCAAGCGACAGTCAGGGCTGAGGAACGAAACATCAGTGGAAAAACTCACCTGCCATTCACTACCCCATAAAATGCTCCTTCCCACAACTTTCACTCGTCGACTCCTCTGTTTTCAACACATTTCTCAGAGAGCCGTGAACTCGCCTCTGATTAACGTTCTCTTTAATTACGAGAATGCATGTTTGTGTTCTAATAAAGCCAATCAGCAATTGTTCCCTGCTTGAATGAGATTTTAGCGCGCTAGCTAAGACCCTATAAAAGTGAGGGAAATTTGGGAAAGCTAACGTTTCATTGGGTGGATATGAATAGGCTTTGTTATTCACCACTGCCCGAGTCTAGTGCCAATGCCTGGGACTTATTATGAGCGAACTGTGTGTGTGTGTGCGTATGTGCTGGAATAGATGTTGATATGTATTTATGCACACAAACGTGCATTTGTGGTTAAAGTTTATTGTTCATATTTGAACGTTATTAGTGTGGATAGTTGTTGAATGAGGTCCTGGTTGGCTCACTGGAAACCATGCTGTGGTTTGTGAAATTTGAAGTTTTAGTCCTTCAAATGGTACTTTTCCCTTTCTTTTTCGTGGAGGTGAGGTCTGCAACACTTCATACCTAAAAAAAGAAGTATTTTTAATTAAAAAAATCGATTTCCGTCCATATCCGTGTTTTCAAGCGAGCACGTATGTATTCATTTTTTTAAATGTTGAAATAATAACCACCGTCTTAGGCCTTGTCCACACGGACACGGGTATTTTTATAACCGTGACTTTTTTTATGCGGTTCGGCCTTTCGTCCACACGGAAACGCGGTATCAGGACACTGAAGCCGAACATTTTAGAAAAACGTTTGGTTTTGTGAGGATTTTCTGAAACGTCGGTTAGTGTCGTGTAGACAGTAAAATCGGGATTTTTGCCTTTTGTCAGAGTATGCGCCCGCGCTGCGAAAACTGTAATAACTTTTTGTTCGGCTTCTGATTGGCCAACGTGGCTTTACGGTTAGGGTTATATCGCCATCTACTGGTGTAGCATGCTCTTGACATTGCTTGAAAGCGCGTTTTTGCGTTTTTTTTTTAAAACGCTGGAGGAAAAACGTGTCCGTGTGGACAAGTCCTTAATGCATCATTTTTTTTCTGCTTCACTTTCCTAATTTATTTCACTTCTACAAAACTCCACCAAATGTCTTCTTTAAAACAAGACCAATCATATGTCTGTATTCCAAAGCATTCTTGAATTACAACCATTTAAGTTCGAAATGTGCATTGTGGGGTGACAGTTAACAGGTTAATATGAATATTACTGTATTTTAAAATATTTTACATACTTTGTGCTTAAATACTACCATTTATTACTAATTGTTTATGCTCTTATTTAATAATGTTTAGTGATTTCAGATGTTTTCTCAACCCATATCACTGTGAAAATGTTTTTTTCAGTCGCAAATAAAACAAAGATCATTATAGAGAGCGTTTTACAATAAAATACTGTCTTTCAGTTTTAGCTCATTGTGTTACGAATTTTATCATCCATTTCCGTGCGAGTAAATCTTACACCATTGTTTTTCAGTGTACATACAGAAAAGTATGGAGCCCCTAAAGGGACATGGTGATGGAAAAAAAATGCTTTTGCGTTTTCCCTCAAGAAACTTTGCGTTCGCTCGCAAAACTTTTGAGTTATTTGCGAGGGAATGCAAAGTTGCGATTATTTTGCGACAAAACGCAAAAGCATTGACTTCCGGCTCTTTGGTAAAGGATGAAGTTGCCTGATAAGAGTCAGATAGATCAATCGGAGTTCCCTATTGATATCTATGTTCTATATTCTATCTATAGATATTATCGATACGCTCTTAAAAATGAAGGTTCATAACTGGCATCAATGGTTCCATTTAGAACCTTCGACATCCATGGAATCTTTCCATTCCACAAAAAGTTCTTAATAGTGGAAAAAGTGTTTTTTGGATTATTAAAATGTTTTTCACACTTCTTTTAAGCACTATTTAGGTTCTTTGGGGAACTGTACGGTTATTTAGGAACCTATATATCTATATTCAGAAAATATGCACATCATTCCTCTGATCAAGAAGGCTCCACCTATGTTAATTGTGCTAGTGTCTATTTGACGTACAAACATGAGAAACTGGTTTATTCAAGAATTGAAAACACATATGAACATGGAGAAGCAATAGAGTTATAGACCATGTGATTGATCGAGGTATAATCCAGTAAAGTTTCATGTTTCAGGCTTTGCGATGCTGCTCTTTGTCAGATTTAAGATCTTTTAAGAAGTAGGACTAAATTTGCTCTGTTTTGTGTTGTATTGCAGGCCACAGAATCGTATCTGGTGCATGAGGGTCCCCATCGAGCCCCGGGCATCTCAGAGTGTTTCCTAGTGCCTGAATCCTACAGGGTACAAGCAATTTTCCTCTTTCTATCCTTGTTATTGTTGTTCATTTCCTTTTTTCTATAAAACGACTGTAACCGGATGAATTGAACTTTGATTTCTTTCACATGGCTGATGTAATTAATCCGCTTTCAGGCCAGACTGAGTTGGACTTCAGATTGTGATAAGATGAGTTGGAAGCAAACTTTGATAGAGCAGAGATATTATTGATACGCTCTTAAAAATCAAGGTTCTTTACTGGCATCGATGGTTCCATTTAGAACCTTCGACATCCATGGAACCACAAAAAGTGTTATTTGGATTATTAAAATGTTTTTCTTCTTTTTTAAAGCACTATTTCGGTTATTTGGGGAACTGTACGGTTATTTAGGAACCATGGTTCTTCTATTTGAACTATCCTACCCTTTTATTTTTAAGAGTTTAATGCATTCGATTCATTTCATAGTTTCATAGCCTGTGAAGCATCTTTCAAGAGAACAGTGTGTATGTATGCATCATAAATCTCATCGGCCGTTTATGATCTCGTGTGCTGCGTTTATATGGTAAGATGGTGGTTGGCGTTGAGAGGAATGGCGAGTTTATGTGGAGAAGCAGCTGCAGGAATTATCTACATAAAATACCATCAGGATTATTTAATTGCCAGCCGTGAGGGAAGGCTAAAAAGCAAAGTGTGTGCGTTTGTGTTGAGCTAAAACCACACACACCGACTATATCGCTTGCATATGGTTCTCTTATGCGAGTTTTAATGGAGGTTTTAGCTGCTGCGACCGCAACCCGACCGTGGATCTGCTTAACAAAGAGCTGGGTGTGTGCGTGTGTGTGCATGTATGTATTTGCTTGTGTGTGAAAGTATGCCGAATTGTTTGTCATGCTATTTCGTAGAGTAATGGCAAGCATGAAGACTCTGGTTTTGGATTTGTGCCTTTCGATGTTGTAATGCCAACCTCTGTGCCCTTTCTCTGACCTCGCTCTTAACTCTTAACGTCAGTGTTTTTCTTGTTATATTGGCTGTTTTGCAGATATTTTGTCTTATTAAAAACATACTGTGTAGGATTTTGGAAAATCATAGGTTTATGGGTTGCCTCTAACTGTATTTAGACCTGTAACCTTATTTATAGCTGTTCTTTGCCATTAGACCAAGGTGAATGAACGGCATCTATAAAAACAAGTAAGTCTGACATTATCACATTACACGACAACGAAGTACTAAAAACAGAAACATTTTTCGTGTACAGACGACAACCTTGTGAAAAAAATACCCATTCAAGTGAATCCGCTAAAATAGATTAAAAGCGCTGTATTATTCATGCCAGGCCAGTAGATGGCGATGTCACTTTGTACAGAAACACTACACTAGGCCTGTCAAACGATTAATCGCATCCAAAATAAAAGTTTGTGTTTGCATAATGTATGTGGGTGCACTGTGTAGAATTATCTTGTATATATGTAAATACACACACATGCATGTATATTTAAGAAAAAAAAATATTTGAATAGAAAATATTTATATTCATATATAATATAAATTATATGTAAATCTATATATATAGAGATATATATATTAGGGCTGTCAAACGATTAATCGCGATTAATCACATTCAAAATAAAAGTTAATAAAAGTATATATTTAAGAAAAATCTGAAAGTATGTACTTTATATATATTTATACATAATTAATATTATGTATAAATATTTGATATATTAAGAACACATTTTTCTTAAATATATAGGCTATATAAAAGAAATAAAAGAAATAAATGCTGCTGAAGTTGAACAGTAGAAGAAAGAAACTCATACAACTTATACCTTTTAAGTGTACATTTTAACTTATACCTTTTAAGTGTTTTAGGAAACGGTCACGAAAGTATTAAGCACACTTTTAAATATATTTTAAAATTTGAATATGCAATTTCACATTTAATACAGTGTACTGTATATGGCACTTCTTTTCACAAGGGAATGAGCACATGATATTTTGTGAAGCTTGCTTACAAACGAGGCACAGGGTCTTACACTTGTTGAACCATGAAAATCATTCATGCCTGTCCTGAGGCATGGGTGTTAAACATGTCCTATAAGGGTTTAAAGTGTCAAAGGAAGGTAAACATTATAAATCCAACATAGGCTATGCCTGCGGGAACCTCCGCACACGCACATAAAACTACTGAAGAAGTTAAGCTTTGCCATCTTTTCCTTCCTCTCAACCACTAGCAATTTTTAAGTAAAATATATATTAAGAAAAAGTATTAACCCTCCTATGGATGCTATGATATCATGTTGCTATTCTGCAGACTGGTGACAGCTCTCCCCTCAATCGGCCCTCCATGGAGACCTTTAAAACCTAAAGTGCCCAGCTGTCTTTCCTTTAAAGAGCAGCATTCAGTTTTCAAAGTGGTGCTTCACGTTGTTTAAACACAAACATAACCCACAGTTATCACAGTAGACTCAATTCGACACCAACCTGTATATTCTGTAGGTTTGAACAGCAAAGATGAGAAATGAAATGTAAGGTGCCAGATGTTTCACAGTGCTGTGAAACTGTGATGTAACCCCTAGGGCTTCAGAACTGCATGAAAGGACTGCAAGTCGTTTAAAGCGCTTGTTATGCGGGTTGAGATAAAACACTTGTACTAGCCTGTGGTCATGTGAATATTTGCTAGCAGAAGAGAAAAAAAAACGGCCACCCCGATGCACACGGCATGTGAAACTCACCACTAGATGAGTTCTGTGATCTGTTTTTGTTGTTGTAAAGAAGGGGTGTCCAATCCGGTCTTGGAGAGCCACTGTCTTGAATAATTTGGCTCTAAAATTAATTAAAAACACCTGAACCATCTAATCAAGGTCTAACATGCTAGAAATTTTCAGTTTGGGGCAAGTTGGAGCAAAACTCTGCTGAGCAGTGGTGCTCTGGGACCCCCAGTTGTAAAGTCTTGATTTAAGACTGAAGCAGCATAATTGCAAAGAGATTTCCAAAGACAACTATGAAGACTTCAGGTGAAGCCAGCTCTGGATCAACAAAACTATCAAACATTATCCTTACGAGCTGTAAATGTCTTTGAGTCTACTTAACTGAATACACAACGCATTCTCATCGCAATGGGTCATATACGACGCACGACGACATCCAACGCACATGGCACCCTTTAGCGTCAAATGAGACGCTTCGGTTGATGTTAACTAATCACATAACATATATTATCGTTCTATATCACTGCCTGCATGGACTTTACTTTGCTACAGTCAATTCTGACTGATAACAGAATACTTTGTAACATTAAAACAAGCTTTGAAACAATATATAGGCCTATTGTGACACAGCTGATCTTGGATCAGAGATACAAGGGTAAATGATACACTGGGGACCCAGGAAAGACAAAACAAATACCTCTCTTTGCCCCATTGACTATGGCAGAGTCTTAGACGGAGACAGACTGTCAGTTCAAGGCAGAAACTCAAATCCAGTCATTTCCTGGGCTGTCAGGGGCCATTGAAGTTTGTTCAAGTGAGTCATTCATGTACTAAACTCATATGACAGTCCCACGCACAAACAGGAGCATTACAGTCAGAACACCTAAAGTCAAGTTCTCACGTGCGGGAAAGATATGCTTTTATGTAGAATTGTCAACAACAAACATTTCCTAGAAGAACATTCATTTTATTATGTATCTTTTTTGAATGTGACATTATTTTAATACAACAAAAATATAATATAATATAATATCATATAATTAATATAATATAATATTCACCTGGATGAACAACACTGTTTATGATTAATGTATTTAAAAAACATAACACACTATCCGAATTGTGTAAATCCATAATTAAACCATTTATAACACTTTTTGTATCAATATCATATAGATTTTTGCAAATAATTACATTGTTGAAACAAGACCAACTATAGATGTGAATACTTAAATCTTGAATTATGAAAAAAGTGTGTTTTCAAAAATGTGAATTTGTTTTGCTTGTATTGGAAGCTTGTTTCATGGAATAATTAAAAGACAATTTCTGATATAAACCTGCAATTCCTCATGAGGAAAAAAGTCAGAATTGTGAGATAAAAAGTCACAATTACCTTTTTTATTCCCTGAAACAAGCTTCCATATTAATGTAATGAGATAATGAAGATATAGGTCAAATAAAAAGCTTTGCTTTCTGTGCTAAAAGTCTGTATTTTCTACAAAGTGATAATTCTCTTTCTGGGCATTATGGATGATTTGCAGAGTTCTTCAGTGCCTCTTAAAGGTTGAAGAATATAGCACAATTGCACCTGCAATTCAACCGAGACCTTCAGCTTAAAATAGGTGACAGAACTAAAGGAAATAATTTGACAGGAAAGTGCAAGCACAAGGAGCAGAAAGACTGGTATTAGTGCAAAGCTATATGGCTTTAAACAAGGTCATTTTTCAAACAGACAGCTAATTAGCTAAACCCAGGATTAATGACAAGTAATTTCCCTATTTTAAAACTATCTCACTGTACATTTGAGAAAATCTGGCTAAGGAAGATGTTAATGCAAAGCAAACTGCAACCGGAAAATTCAAACTTTGTCTTTAATTGAAAAGGTTTTGAAATTCCCCCTTTATTCACAATCCTTGGTCCTTTTTCTCAATTAAAAGCTTGAGGTTTAAAATATAAAGTACACTCTTTGAAGAAAACGTTCTATATTAAAAGATTATGCCGGATGCTTCAACCTTTTAGGGGTTTCCATCATGGGATCATTTTATCGATTTAGTTTTAATTAATTAATATAGCTTGAATTCATTTTTGAATAAAATTTGTATGACTTAAAAAGATCATAAACATATATGTAAAAAATATATACTGTAAAAAACATATTTTCAAGATTTGTTATCACAACATTTTTTCTTTTGTCAAATCAACTTAAATAATTTATTTAGTTGAGATAACT
>JAOTRC010000012.1:30266451-30281630 GCA_027497675.1 Cyprinella lutrensis
TGCTTTCTTTTATGCAAAGAGAAGTGGATGGTGACAAGCAACTCTCAAAATATAAACACTAATAACAGGCTTACCTTAGTCAATTGATGATGCGTTGTTTTTGCTCTCGGGGTCCCCCTACAGTTGGGAAACAGTATTATCTACTACTGCCGTAAAATCTGTCATGGTTACACTCATAGATATCTATGGTTACACTAGGGAATACACAGTGCATTTGTTGACAATCGATAGCCTACCTCCGAACTCTTCAAAAGGAAGTTCTCACATCTCGGCCAGACTCCAGTGCTGCGTGTAAAATGTCTTAATCCCAGGTGCATTGGCATATATTTCAGCGTGTCTTCTAAATAGCCTATAGTTTCATGGCATGGGCTTTCAAAAGCCATGAAAAGATCGCGTAACTCACGTTTACAAGCCAGCGTCTTTCTTAAGCGCCAGAGAAACAAGGGCGCCGCCATCTTTAGAATGTTATCTTTGAACTTCCGTTTTTACGGTCGCTCTGTAGCATTTCTGACCAGGAATAATTAGCTTTTGGAGTGGATTTACTTAATGTAAAGTTTACGAAAGTTATCATGAGGATTGTAATGTTTAAAGCAGATGTCTTATCAAAAGTCAGTAGACCGGGAAGATTTTAAAACGAGCCGTTCATTCATAAATAGGCAAGATCACTGTGAAAATACATACCGGAAGACAAAAGACAACAAGCGCAATGCTGAAAAGGGCCGGGGCTACATAACGTTAGCCTATTGGCTACGGTTTTACATAATGGATATGCTAATTCAATTCAATGTTTGTGTGGTAGATTATAGCCATGTCGTCAATATTATTTAATATCAAGCTACCATAGATGAATCTGCCAATTTGAAAAATCGATTTGCATTATAGCCTGAGGCAAGACACTTTCACCAGAAAAATAAGTAACAAACGTGACTATCAGCCTGCAGACATAGGATAGTTATCCTGATCAACTATTTTGTCCGTCTCATCATGTATTACTTACTTGCAAGAATGTAGGGCCAAACTCAGTAATCCATATTCTTTCACATCTCAAGCTGGCGCTCCTCGAAGTTACAGAGTGCCAGTAAAAGCGATACAGAACACGTCAGGCTATGGCAGACCTGTCATTCAACCTATTGTAAGTTGATGTAGCCTACCATCTCAAGGGTTTTGGAAAAACATTATAAAGGTTGAAAAAATGACATAGTGCTACTTATTTACTTATTTCGAAAGAAAAAGAGGGTTAGATTGAACATTTCTCAGGCCATCATCGTTAACAAGCTCATTTATGGATTTAATAAGCATCTTAACAGTCTCCAAGGCAATGGTATCACACACAAACACACACACACACAGAGAGAGAGAGAGAGAGCAGGTAAACACTTTTTCCCACTCTCCTCCTCCACACGTCCATCAACAAAATGAGTTCAGACAGGCAGGCGACAGATGAGACTCAAAAAAAAAAGGAAGATATTAGGAGTAACCATTAAATGGGGGAGAAAAACTGAAACTGTCAGGATTTGCTAAATGGCCAAAGCCAGTGCACAGGCCCGGATGCGCACAACACATTTGTCAGAAGTGATAATGTGCAGGTATGCAAAAGTAATGCTAATCATGTTATCTGCTACACAGTGGAGAAACTGTCATGTGGCTGAACAGTGATAAAGTAGGAGCACAGACTCTGCATTTACATTCAAACCACAGAGGTATAAATGTGAGGGGGAAAAAATCCTGATTCAACAAAATCTTTCACCTACTTTACAGAGGAAACATGGACATTCGTTTCAGTTATCAGCAGAGTCAGCTAATGCCTGACTCAAAACTGTGGAGATACTGCAAAACCAGAGACCCTTAAGCCGGAAGGTACACACTGATGGCCTTGCCCATCACTTAACACTGAACTATGATGATACACACGTGCCTGACACTGGCTTTAGTCATGAAATCACTTGTGTTGCTGTGTAGTTCACTCAATGAGTTTTAAACTTGCTCGATTTGAT
This sequence comes from Cyprinella lutrensis, assembly GCA_027497675.1. Lineage (NCBI taxonomy): Eukaryota > Metazoa > Chordata > Actinopteri > Cypriniformes > Leuciscidae > Cyprinella > Cyprinella lutrensis. The sequence continues at coordinate 30,268,446 of JAOTRC010000012.1, forward strand.
GATTTGTGCTCGTTGGAATCAATTAAAATGAGAGTGCCAATTAAATTCCAATTATTTTTAATTTCTCTGTATGAACTGAATTATGTACAGCATATGGAGTATTTCCATTTATGTTAAATAATATCAACATTACTTACGTTGAATAGTATTAACCATATTTGAAATGTCACCAACCATTTATTTAATTGATATGTTAAATATTTTTTTTTATGTTTCTAAGTGTCTAATGCTGCATTTATTTGGCTGCATTTATTTGATAAAATACAGTATAATTGTGAAATATTATTATAATTTAAAATACCCATTTTCATTTTAAATGCATTTTAAAATATAATTTATTCCTGTAATACAAAGCTGAATTTTGAGCAACCTCACTCCAGTCATAGGAACACAATTTATTTAATAATTTTTATATTTTGTAACAATGTAAAAGTATTTAATGCATCCTGGCTGAATAAAAGTTTTACTTTCTTTAAAATAAAATCCAGGATCCTAAATGTTGGGTTAAAAATGTCATTTAAAACATTTACAACTTTCAACTGTATATATTTTTTTAATTAGGCTACATTTTTAAACAACATTTGGGTTTGTTCATATCTGACCCAAATTTGGCTTGAAATAACCCAGCATTTTTTAGAGAGTAGATCCAAGAAAATGTCTTGGCAAAATCATGGTGACAATTCAATTCAAATTCCAACTCATTGATTGGCTCATTTTGCTCAAACATGGGCCAAATTATATTTTGAAATAAACTGGACAAGGAAGGACTCACAAAGGAAATTTATTAAATAATAATATTAATATCAGTACCCATAATGAGTAAGGACACCAAGGTGTGTACAGTGAGTGTGTCATAGACTACAGCTCTAGATCTCACAGAATGAGTCAGTGAGTATGCAGGCAACCAACATACTGTACGAAAACAGGAAGTCAAGCGGGGCGTTCCGGCAGGATGAGGAAGAGGCCATCAGGTGGAGGTGACTGTGCTGATGTGGAAGAGGAAGGTCTGGGACTGGGGAAAAGAGCACACAAAGGATGCAGAACACATTTATGAGCCAATGTTCTGTTGCATTTACTTTCAGACCTCTATTCATAACACCATTAAATTACAACATTTGCTACTATATGGAACTACATCCTGCAGATCTACAAATCTCATTCATTTGAAAAGCAATGCAGATTTGCTAACTGAATAGAGGAAAAAGTAACTGAAAATTAGATAAATGAAAGTAAAAATGGCAGCATTTACATTATTTATTGGATATGGAAGTGAAAAACTGAATTTGGGTCATGGATTTAGATCATATGCAAAAGCAAACCACCAGCTTGCATTCAGACGCTGTCGATGTAACTTCGGCCCCAGGATTCCTGGCAGCGGTTCTGGGGTCACACAGCCAAGAGGTTCTTCATTTCCCTCAGTGGGACCGCAGAGGTTCATAGATGAGAACAACAAATGATCTCTTCTGGGAATCTGACAATATATTATTAACCACAAATAACACGCATAACCCTTTCATTACAAATACATCAGAAGGAATCCAAAATTCTGTATATTGACTGTCATTTTTTATATATCTTTGCTAGATTAAAGAATGATTATAAAACATAATGATTACCAATTTGACATAAAAAGCCTGAAAACCATCAAGCAAATGATTCAAATTCACTATGTTCATGTACTAGCCTACGCCTCGCAGAACATCCCTGATGATCCTGGAGCAAACTTCCAATTAACCAATCAGATTTGAGTTTACTTAGTCCGGGGTTAGTTAATATATATCATTTCCCTCTGACTTGTTATGGTTAGGACTACATTTTCGGAGCAGTTGGGAACCTCACTTTTATATTTGGAAGATCTCGTTTACCAATAGCGCCCTCTTCTGGTTACAGCTGTCAATGCAGCCCTCGGCAGTGAATACTTTTAATTACTTGGTAACAATATAAGTCTTTACCGACACTTACTAAAGATAAAAGCTGTTCTTTTTAACTGTCTTTTTATCAAAGAATCCTGAAAATAAATGTTTCTCTACAAACAATATTAATATTTTCAACATTGATTCTTGAGCAGCAAATCAGCATATCACAATGATTTCTGTATGATCACGTGACTGAAGACTGGCGTAATGATGCAGTTTTGCCATCACTATAATCCAAAATATATATTAAAATAGAAAACGGTCATAAAATGTAATAATTTTTCACAATGTTTGCTGTTGTTAGTGTAATTTTGAACAAATAAAAGCACCCTAGGTGAGCAAGATTCAAAAACATTATAAAAAACCTTATCGACCATTACAGTACAAAGTACAACTCGAATCTTTTTGCGAGTCAATTTGTTCGTTTCGTTCATTGAATGAATCAACTCGGAAAGAGATTCGTTCATTTTGATGAACGAGTTCGAACAGGAGAGTCACAAACGTGCGTCACAGAACAGAGCAAGGCGACCATTTGAGCTTATAAAACTTAAACTTTGTTATTTATTTATTAAATGAGCGATCGTTTCGCTTGATAAGACCCTTATTCATCGTCTGGAGTCGTTTAAAGGCCTTTGAACAGTTTGCAGTTTGCACTGAAAGTGTCTTTTGAACCTTGAACCGTTTGTTTCCCAATGAAGTCCATTATATGGAGAAAAAGTCTGGAATGTTTTCATCAAAAACCTTAATTTCTTTTAGACTGAAGAAAGAAAGACAATGATATCTTGGATGACATGGGAGTGAGTAAATTATCAGCAAAAGTCTTTCATTGTTGCATTCAAACTGAAATAAAGATAAATAAGACACGCATTCAGTGACAGATCACAATGGAACGCATATTGTGTCAAAGTTTTCTTTTAATTCAACTCTTAACTATTGCATAGACATGTCTCATAACTACTGAATCAGTGGGTAAAACCCAATACAGAAACATGGCTTCCCAGGTAAACATTACATTATCTATAAGAAAGTAGAAAAAGCCCTTCACTTTACCTCGGAAATGCACTATTATCCCAATGATATGGAAGCTTGTTTCCGCCACAGAATAAAAACAAAACAAAACGTAATTCGTATTTATCTCCCAATTCTGACTCTCGCAATTGCGAGCTATAAACTTAAAATTCGGAGAAATAAAGTCGCAATTGCGATCATAAAGTCTTAGTACAATTATTCTCCCAATTCTGCGAGTTTTTACCACACAAGCTTCCGTAACACGTATATGTTTTCAGATAAAAAAAAAAAAACTTTTAAATATCTAAACTAGAGTTCTACAGGAGACCGCATCGTGACATGATACAAATAAAGACGTTTGACAAAAAAGTATTAATAGATCGTGAAAGATTTAAATTATTGTAAAGGATTGAATTACGAAACTTTTTTCTCAAAAAGCAACAAAGTGTTGCAGAAAGCGGTCGGAAATTATTCTGAGGAAATTATTCCTCAGAAACGCCTTATAACGATGAATTTTGATATAAACAAACCCAAGCTTCCTCAATTCAAAAAGCTGGCCAGTTTTCATCAGCATAACACGAATTAATAAAACCATAAAGCAAAAATATCAAAAAGAATAAAGTCAAACGATATTAAAAAGCCTGGCACAGTTTTGGTTCAGCTGAAATGGGTCAGTAACGTCACATCTGGTGCTGCAGGATCTGTATATAACGCCTGCTTATCGACATACTTGCACAGATGTTTTACCCACACCAGCACAGCGTGAGGAACTGTGGGATATACACACAACCTAAATCCACATACACACCCTGATCCACAGAGCTAAGGCCGACTCGCATGTAAACCACACAAAACTACTCCAATCTAGTCTTCAGTCTTGACAAGCTCAACCGCAGCCATCTTTACCCAGACTCCACCCTGAGTGACCCAACCCGGCTAATAACACACGCAGAAAACACATCATTAAGTGCTGTGAAAGAACAAACCTCGCCGAAGTATGTCATTCCTGTTGATATATATATACACAGCTGAACTGAAAGTACACAATTCTCATTATAAAAGGTAAAAAAAAACAGATTCTCCCGTGTTTTATACAAGTATTTTAAAAGTAGCTAATACAAGTAGCTCGTTACATATCAAACTCTCTATTCACTAAAGTGCTCTCACATTCAACTAACGATAAACATAAACGCAACAGTATAGCAATGCAAGAGTGAGATACCAAATATTAAAGCTGTCTAACAAGAAAAAGATCTACATGACTAGTTTCTTGAAAACAAAAAGATGCAACAATCCTCATCAAAAACGTTGATCCTAAACAGCGTGATGTTTCTATGTTTAAAGGGGCTAATAAAGTGAAAGGAGTGTGTGTGTGGCCTGTTTTGTTCCAGGTGTTCTGCTGGTGTGCAGAGTCGGTAACACTGTCGCTGAAGGGGGGGGGGGGGTTAGCTCTCAGTATTTGGGTACTTTGGTGTAATCCTCCTGTTGGACGCTCTTGCACAGGCACATGGACAGGATCATCCCTAAAAGCTGGAGTAAGCAGAATAGACCGAGATCACAATCTGGTCCCCAACCTCTCTCATACACACAGAAACACACATAACTTGTGCTCAAAGTTTAAGTTTTATAAGCTCAAATGCTTGCCTTGCTCTGTTCTGTGATGTCGTTCGTGACTTTCCTTTTTGAACTCGTTCATCAAAACGAACGAATCTTTTCCCGAGTCAACTCGTTCATTTGTTTGTTGAATGAACCAGATGATATGAAAAATGATTGGTTCATTTTGATGAACAAGTTCGAACGGGAGAGTCACAAACACACATCACAGAACAGAGCAAGGCGAGCATTTAAGCTTATAAAACTTAAACTTTGTTATTAATTTAGTAAATGAGAGATCGTTTCGCTTGATAAGACCCTTATTCATCGTCTGAAATCGTGTAAAGCCCTTTGAAAAGTTTGCAGTTTGCACTGAAACTGTCTTTTGGACCTTGAACCGTTTGGTTCCCATTGAGGTCAATTATATGGAGAAAAATCCTGGAATGTTGTCATCAAAAACCTTAATTTCTTTTCGACTGAAGAAAGACAGATTTGGACATCTTGGATGACATGGGGGTGAGTAAATTATGAGCAAAAGTTTTTTTTAAAAGTGAACTACTCCTTTAAAACAACTGCATAAATCTGGAACCATCTAAGAAAAAGTATTTTTAGTATTTTGAGATGAACTATTATATAAATGAAGCAAGCTCCTATTTACGCTACTCGTATCAGCACTTAATTTAAATGCATCAAGACAGCACCAGATTAAACCCTTTTTTCTTCTCTACAGGACCAGGTAGAAAACAGTTTGTATAATATTTGTATAAAAAAAAACAGATAATTGTCTAATTATCTGTTTTTTTTTTATACAAATATTAGTTTTTAAAGTAAACTCTGTCAGTGCTATATAGTTGCATCAAGACGAACACCATGTTAAAACTTTCTGGAACAGTCTCTCCAGGACCTAGCAGAAACCAGGGACATTTTTAGTGTCATGAGAAGTTCTTTGTTCAATTTGAGAAACTCACTGAGGGTATTTGGAGTAAGCAGATTGTAATAATATTGTAATTGCATCAAGATGGCAACCCTTTTTTGGAACGGTCCAGTACCAAAAAGAAACCAGGGAAGTCTTAGTATATTTCGAGATGAAGTTTTCCATAAAATAAGCTGCTTTTCAAGCACTTCACCTAACTGCATCAAGATGGCACCAGACTGAACCATTTTTGGAAAACTATCTCTCTAGGACCCGAGAGAAACCAGGGGAATTTTGTGTCTCTTACTTTGAGTTCAAGTTGTCTATAATGAGAATATGAAAAACTCGGTGTGACTTTTTTTCAAAGTAAACTCCTATTTATGCCACTCTATCAGCACTTCACATAGTTGCATCAAGACGTATTTAAAATGTGCAATCTCAGTAACAGCGCTATCAACAACTTCACGCTTGCATTAACCCTCAGACGTTTCTCTCTCCAGACCATGCACCCGGGATGAGAAGGAGCGAGCAGACATCCCCTGGGCTGTTTACAGGGGTTTGATGCCGAGTCAAATGAGAATAGGCTCCCCCACTGACAGCCCACACTGTAGCCGCCCGAGTCTTTCATTACAAACCCAATGCACACAATCTCAGCTACTGTCAGAGATCCCTCACCGAGAGACGTCTCAGGGCGGCCGCTGTCACTGTCATTCCCACCACCGCAAAAAGCCAACCAAATGTTTTATCTGTTGGAGTGCTTGTAGATTTTTTTGAAATTCAATACATGCAGCCTTGAGTATTCACTTACTCCTGCACTTCTTTCAAGTGTGCTTCACATGAAAATGAAAGTTCTGGCTCGGGGCTACAGAGCCAGATAAAAGTCCCTCTGCAAAAGAAAAAAAAAAAGATGATGAAGACGAAGGAATCAGCTGAACTGCGCAGGGCCTGAGAAAAAAATATCCATCCTTATCCTCACTTTGGAAGTTGAGGCTGCGGAGAAACTTGTAGAGGAAATGAACGCTTCTTTTGACTTGCGCACAGATGAGAAATGAAAGACATCAGCAGATGATACAAGGGCCTACCATGCTCAAAGAAAGATTGCGTTTTTGAAGCATTTTTCAAGAACATGTATCGCCATTAAGATCCATGTTAGGTTTTGGTTGCATCAGCGTTACAGGAGCGAGTTTTAAAACACAAATCGTTCGGCTTTGAAGTGCGCGATTTTAAACCTTTTGGCCACTTGTAGAAGATTAAAGGGATAGTTCACCTTAAAAATGTTCATTGTATCATCATTAGAATAGAAGAATGAGTGTTTTATTTGACACCGATGAACGTCAAAATTTTTTGCTTTGGACCCCATTGACTTGCATTGTATGGACAAAAAACATTTTCAAAAAAAAAAGGGTGAATTCTAGGTGAACTATACCCTTAATTGAAATTTAATCCATTCTTTTAATAAAAAAACGTCCATATCTAGAGCTGTTCGTGAATACAGAATGAACATATAGATCTAGTGTCACAAGCCTCTCAAATATTCACGCATTGATATCTGAAGGCTTATGATTTTGACATTACACTCACTGCGCTGATGGTTGCATCACTTACCAACTTTCTTACAGTAAAGGCTACAATTTCTTGGCAACAAACTCTCTCTCTTACTCTGTCTTTTCCCATATCTCTCGTCCTCTGTCATTCCTCTCTGATCTACTCATATTTCATAGGTGGGTTTTTGTGAACACCCGAGATGTGACAAAGAGGCTTTAAAACAAATCCACCCGCGCCATTCAGTCGGTTAAGTGCAACTTTTTTTTATAGCAGAAAAAATACATGTTATCAGGAACACTAATTAGTTATACAGTAAGTCAATTAGGCGTGTGTAAAAAAGTAGCGTAAACCAGTTTAGGTTGTTCAAAGAAACCAAAGTACAGTATTAAAAATGTAGCATGTGTGTTTAAATCGCTCCAGGCACAGAAATGTTGGAGCACTTTTTCAAACGGAGAGATTTGTCTTAAGGACGAGTTAAAAATAAATTATGCATATCATTTCCCTCTCTTCTCCTCTCGGTTTCATGACTACATATTCCCCGCATTAGCATCGCCTCCAGGATTCAGACGCATGTATGTGGATGTATCCGTGTGTCTGTTTTAGCACCTTTTAAACAGCCAAATAGTAGGGCACGACTGCACCTTTGCTGCTGTGGAGCCACACCTGCCTTCTACATCTCACACCTTCTCACATCTCTTCATGTTGGCAGGAAGCAGTCCAATATCCCAGCAATCCAACAAAACTTTTTCAAAGGCCAAGTCAAAACTTTAAAGTTCACCAAATCCTTTATAATACCGGTAGTTATATTTCATTTAAATGCAATTATGGATTTTATTTTAGGGCTTTTTGAGCATTTTGCTTTGACAGGTAGTATAAAGACTGTGGAAGATGTGGGATCTTGTTTTGTCTGGACTACACATTGATTAATTTAAAACTAAACACAAATGGGTAAAACTCAAGAAAAAACATGACTAGTTCACAAAGTACCTCCGAAATGATAATAATAATGAAAAAAAATATTAAATATAACTTTTGACATAACTTTCATGACATTTTTCCACTTTTCCACTTTTTGCTCTAATTTTGATTCAGCAAGGACGAATGCATATAATATGGAAGCTTGTTTCCACCACTGAATAAAAATAAATAAATAAATAATTGCGACCTTTTTATCTCAAAATTGTGAGATATGAAGTCCGAATTGTGAGAAATAAAGTTGCAATTGCGAAATATGAAGTCAGAATTGCAAGATATAAAGTCAGAATTGCGAGATATGAAGTCAGAATTGAGTGGTATAAAGTCGTAATTCTAAGAAAAAAAGACAGAATTGCTTGAGAATTGACTTTTTATCTCACAATTCAGACTTTTTTTCTCACAATTACGAGTTTACATCTCGCAATTCTGACTTTATAACACATAATTGCGAATTTATATGTCGAAATTCTGACATCTTTTACTAGAATTGTGAGATATAAACTCACAATTGCGAGTTATCGGGATAATTCTAAGGGGGAAAAAAATACTAACTTTTTTCCCCTCGGAATAGTTTACATCTCGCAATTCTGACTTTATATCTCGCAATTCTGACTTTACATCTTGTGATACTTTACACCGTGATACATTCTTTGATAAATTGAAACTTTAGTTTAGTTTTACATCTCACAATTCTGAGAAAAGATGTCAGAATTTTGACATATAAACTCGCAATTATGTGTTATAAAGTCAGAATTGCGAGATGTAAACTCTCAATTGTGAGGAAAAAAAGTCAGAATTGTGAAATAAAGTCACACTTTATAGTCTCTTATTTCAGAATTGCAACTTTATATCTCGCAACTCTTACTTTATATCTCGCAACTCTTACTTTATAACACGCAATTCTGACTTTTTATCTCGCAATTCTGAGAAATAATTATTTCTCAGAATTGCGAGATAAAAAGTCACACTTCTGTCTTTTTTTCAGAATTGCGACTTTATATCTCGCGATTCTGACTTAATATCTTGTAATTTCGACTTTATATCACGCAATTCTGACTTTTTATCTCGCAATTCTGACATTTCTCAGAATTGTGGAATAAAAAGTCAGAATTGTGAGATGAAAAAGTCACAATTATTTATTTTATTTTTTTGTTCAGTGGTGGAAACAAGCTTCCATATTAGGTTGTTACTTAAAATATAAAAATGTTTATATCTTTTTAGCGCTTTACTTCAATATATTCATGCATATATACACACACACATGCACATGTGTGTGTGTAATGAAAGCTCCAATTAACTCCTGCCTTTGTGTTCCACAAAACAATGTCGTATGAATTTGAAATGGTATGAGTAAATGATGACTGAATTTGAATTTTTGGAGTCAACTGTTGCTTAAGACTGGTCGACGCATTTACTTACTTTTATATGATCTACTCACATTATTGCTGGTCAAAAGGACATTTCAGAATACTGCCCTGAAGAGCCAAAACGATAAAACTGAGCGTTTTGACTTTGACGGGCAGGAAAGTGTTCAGTATGCGTCCATTCGAAATATGAACGTCATCTTTATGGATGATACACGATTCTACGCCATGCTATTTGGTCTGTTTAGATTATTAGAAATGAGATGCGTGTGTGTATAAATGTGTTTTGGAAGCGCCACTGTTGAATCCAGAGCCCTGAGGAATGTTCTTTAAAGTGCCATTGAGCCTCTTCATCTTGTGTTTTATCACAGCGAGCCTCTCATTATTCACCCCAGTTTTAAAGGGATGTACGAAGCCGGGAGGCTTTTTCAAACATATTTTTGTCTCTCTTTACCATGTGTCACAAATAATGTTAAACCATCAGTGCAGATAACGTGGAGTTGTGAGTTTGGCAGTTGGCTTGGTTCTTGGAAGCGAGCGTTTACAAAAGGTCAGGCTTTGTGGACTAAACCTGTTTTCTGGTTTTAATGAACGTTTAGTGAGTAGACAATCAATTAAAATGTGTTTTTGTTTTTTTTTAATACAATGGATGTTCATTTTTTCTTATATAATTCCCTTTACCATCAAGATATTTTAGTAGGTTTTTTTTTTTTTTTTTGCATAGATTTTTTTGTTTTGTGACTTCTTGAATCTTAATATTTCCTATTGGCTTCCAGCAGCATTTCATCTCGTCATTTGAAAGCGGATTTAATTTGCCGTTCTTTTCAGTCAGAAACGCACTCCATTTTGTTTGCCAGTGATCTCATGCCATACTATGTTTGCACTAATGTCCTTTAAAGAGAATAATCAATATTTTGTCTTGTTGGGCAACAAATGCTCTCGGAGCAGATGAAGTACAGCTCAATATAAATGTGTACATATATATATTCCCTTGTATATTCTTTTATCATGTTTTTGATATGCCGCACAGTGTTAGAGCGACGGTGAACATGATGAAGTGTCTGGAGGAGCGTGTGAACACTCTTGAGTGGGATTGATGCTGAAGACACTGATTGTTTTCCTGTTGTTCTTTAAGAGATGCATTTCTGAATGGAAGTTTGTGTGCATGAATACACATATGATGTATGAGCAAACACAAATGGCATTCGACTAGTTTTTGCACAGTTTTCTTATATCGAAAATAAAATGGAAACGTAGAAAGAATTAAGTTGAGTGAGGGTTTTTTTAATTAATATGGGGATTGTTTTATTTATTTGGGGATTTTTTTTTTAGAAAGTTATTAAATTATCGCTAATTATAGTATAAACTAAAGTATTCAATATCAGTGTTAAAGGATTAGTTCACTTTTTAAACAAAAACTTTTACTTATAATTTACTTGTGATAAATAAGGGTCTTATCAAGCGAAACGATCGCTCATTAAGTTTTATAAACTCATATGGTCACCTTTGTCTCGTTCATCTCGTTTTCCAGAGTCAGCTCGTTCATTTCCTTCGTTGAATGAACCAAATGACTCGAAAAAAGATTCGTTCATTTTGATTAATGAGTTCGAACAGGAGAGTCACGAACGCGCATCACAGAACAGAGCAAGGCGACCATTTGAGCTTATAAAACTTAAACTTTGTGTTTGTTTTTTTAAATGAGCGATCGATTCACTTGATAAGACCCTTATTCATCGTCTGGAATCATTTAAAGCCCTTTGAACAGTTTGTAGTTTGCACTGAAATTGTCTTTTGGACTTGAACCATTTGGTTCCCATTGAAGTCCATTATATAGAGAAAAATCCTGGAATGTTTTTATCAAAAACCTTAATTTCTTTTCGACTGAAGTAAGAATGATATGGACATCTTGGATGACATGGGGGTGAGTAAATTATCAGCAAAAGTTTTTTTAAAAGTGAACTACTCGCAACGTTTTATTTTGCGTCACCTTCTTTGGTCGAGTTACACTGCTCGAGTAACTGTATTTAAATAGAGAAAACGTGGAGGTGTTTGGTCGCTTCTCTTGTTGGATCCTATTGAATGAACTGGGCTAGTTAAGTGCGATCAAAGTGTCTCACGCGCCAGAGCGATTGACTAAAGCGGTGTGTATCAACTCGTCTTAGTTAAGGGAATAACATAGTTTAATATGAAAAAACGGTGGAGTATCCCTTTAAACCCCAAAAAGATGAGTGTCCTAGAGCGACTCAGTCAAATTCCAGACTATAATTCAACAAGTCTGTGGAATTACATAAAAATTGCAGTTCGCATTCAGATCCAGTTCCTTCCGACGCAGCTTGAGAAATGCTGGAATGGGATGGACAAAAATTCCAATGTCAAGATGTGCAATTCTGAAAAAGACTTAAGCAAGGAAAAGGTGGACCGACTCCCACCAACCGCTGGGATTAGGATAATGCATACAGTTGCAACCTTTGACTATTTGCCACATGTTAAATGTGGTAAACCCACACTGAAAACACACACAAACTGATGCTGAACTTTGTTGCATCAAAAAAAAAAAAAGAAAAAAAACATTTACACAAGGGAATCCAAGGTTCATCCGAGATGTATGTTCAGTGATGTTTTTGTGGTTTGAGTAACGTGCAATCTCACGTGGAATTTCAGATCCACACACAAAATGAACCATTGGTTTCCCAAAATGCCAGGTGATAGTCAACATTTGAAGCGGATCAAAAAATTGTCCTAAGACAAAATGTTCAAAATTCATGTATAACTTTGATGAAAGGTTTTGATCCACTTCAAATGTCGGCTATACTATATATATCGGACATAAAAGATGTTTGTTTGTTTATTTCCAATTAAACCCATAAAATCAGGAGTTATGTGGCTTTTAGAATCGCAATATTTATGGTCATCTTCAGTGAAAATCAATCTATGAATGCATTTTAGGTTTGGTTGAGAGGAAGTATTTTAACATCTCAACACTTCGCAAGCTTCTTGATAAATGAATGCTGACAAAATTGCAAGAATAACAGCTCATTATTGAAATACAGGATGATATTCTTATTCATAAATCAAAAGCAATGCTGACGACTGCCTTACTGTATCTCTCTCGAAACAATAAGTTGGTCAGTGCATGCGGTCAGCACATTTTTCCGTCCCTGTCGAGGGGCCCTAAACGGCACGAACCCGCTCTGATGATGTTCACAAAAAGCCGAGCAGGACAGTCACACGTGTGGGGAGCGGCGCGGCCCATGACCGGGTGTTCTCCACAGCTGTTTCCTCTATGAATGTGCCTCTCTGTCTGACACCTGACACCAGACACACATGTCAAAAACACACTCAGACTCACTTCGGTCGCAGTCACTGTTTGGATATCGCTTTCTGTTATCATCTTAACATGAAATATGGCGTTATGAGCTAAAAATGAACGTTTGCATGAAAATAATCACTGGCACAAGACTTATCAAACCGTTTTATTGTTGATCTTTGTGCAAATTAGTTCTCTTAATTCATATGTATTGGTACATGCACATGATTAAAAAGAGGCCAGATTAAACTAATAAAAATAAACCAACCTAACCTGAGCAATCAGGTATGGTACCATATCTCAACATGAAATTAGTCATATGTCAATCTCATGTTATGTTTTTTTTTGTTTTGTTTTTATTTTAAAGAAAGCATAAGCACATAATGGTACATTTACACGACAATGGTGTGTTAAAAGCGGAAAAGTTTTCCTAAGGATCCTCGAAAAAGACTTAAAGGAGTAGTTCACTTTTCAAAAAACTTTTGCGGGTAATTTACTCACCCCCATGTCATCCAAGATGTCCATGTCTTTCTTTCTTCAGTCGAAAAGAAATTAAGGTTTTTG
>JAOTRC010000012.1:31019253-31029318 GCA_027497675.1 Cyprinella lutrensis
TTAGCGCTTTTGCTCAGGTGTCTAGAGCTTCTTCAGTTACAGTAAAACACAACTTGGGGGCGCTCATACACAAAACGGTCTTGCCGAGCACACATACGTAACAGCGAAGAAGCCAGGAACAAAATAAGACGAGGAAGATGCAACGTAAGATGAATGTAGAGCTGCTGGTCTCGTTGGTGTTAGAACATAAAGAACTATATGACAAAAGCGACAGGGACTACAAATACAAACATCTTGATAAAAGAGAACTGTTATGGAGTGGTATTGAAGAGCAAATTGGCGCCATCTAATGTCAGGGAATGAATTTGCATGTTCACTCGGCTCATCTTGGGTGTGAACACAAAAAACGTGTTGAAAAACGCTGGCGAATAACGCGCGCTGATATTCGTCCCGGTGTGTGTACAGGCCTTTATGTTCACCAAAGCTGCATTTATTTGATTAAAAATACAATAAAATCAGTAATATTGTGTAATATTATTACGGTTTAAAATTGGTGTTTTCTATGTGAGTACATATTAAAATGTAATTTATTCCGGTGAACAAAGCTGAATTTATCAGTATCATCATTACTCCAGTCTTTAGTGTCACATGATCCTTCATAAATCACTCTAATATGCTGATTTGATGCTCAAGAAACATTTATGATTATTATAAATAGCTATGTTTCCGAGTAATTTCATTTGACTTGTGCATATTTGCAAAGAGAACCGTTTCCATCTCATGTGACCAAAATTGCCACTTCCTGGGAAATCAGGCTGTTTTATCATCCATCAAAAATGAGTTGCGACTCAGACGAAACACAATAAACGCTGTCATGTTATCTTGCTTTCGTACAAAAAGCAATTATGTGTCATTATACCAAATAATTCTGATGACAGACTTTGACTTCGGCGTTTCAGAATGATCAAACCAACATCTGAGATGCTGTGATGTGATTGGCCCACAGGGTAGTACAGTTATCCAATCACATCCTCTTTTGAGGCAAACGTTGCGCATCAAGGGATAAATTCAGTAAATTTTTGAATATGTTTTTTATGCACGTTTTTCAAATGTATGAGGAGCTTGGTGTTTTCATCCAGATTTATTTTATATGCGATATCCCAAAATGCACATAAAAACACAACAAATACTGAAAACGGTTGTGTTGCTTCATATTTTTGTGTAAACCTTGATACATTTTTTAAGGATTCTTTGATAAAATTAACGTTTATTTGAAATAGAAAACATTTGTGACATAAATTGTCACTGGATCAATTTAATGCATCCTTGATGAATAAAAGTATTCATTTCTTTCAAAAAACAAAGCCTTTTGAGCGTTAAAGGTGATGTGGTACCTCTCCTCGGGCGAGTCCACGTGGAAGGTGCGCTCGATCACAGTGGTCCACTGCAGACACCTGATGATGAAGGTGTTGGACTTCGGCCTCTCCGTCTTCATCAGCTGACACTCTGAACAGACACAGGAGGAGAGAGGAGTTCACATGTGGAATGATGAAGTCATCGACTCGAAACACGGACTCATGATGTCATATTGATGACATCAGCATGTGACACTCTGAAGAATCCATTGATCTTGCAGGGTTTCCCAGAAACATGACACACTGAGATCACAAATTAAAAACAGCAAGGGTAAAATAAACATGTTCATTTAGCAAGCTAGTTCATTTTTTAAGTTGAAGAATGAATTAATAAAAAAGAAATGTACCAAAAAATAAGAGATCCATTATTTAATTTAGTTGTCATTTTGTGTAGTCTGTCAAAATAAAGTAAATACTTTCCAGAAGATAAATGAAAAAATAAAATAAAAATAAATGTATTAAAAATTCAGAGATACTTTATTTAATTTAGCAGTCATTTAGTAATACATTACACATCTTTATATGTTTATTGATCCCTGTATAAATGGGTCGTTATATAGTATATTTAATTCACATTTTTTGGAAAACACCTGCACTAGCATACGCATGGTCTAAAAGACATAAAACATTTATGTAAGTTTGATAATGAGAGACTCACTGGCGACAGAGAAGTTGTTGAGTGGATACGCCAAATCAGCATCTTGCGGCTTCTCTTTATATCCAATGAACGAGCCATCCGTCTTTAACAGGAAGTACCGCGGCCTCCAGTTCTTAATGTATTCACCTGTCGAGCCAATAAAAATCATCAAGCGTGCCTAAACACACACACATTTGAGAGAATGTACGACTGCCGTGTATTTCTCACCTCTCTTTTGCACCCATCCCTCTTTCACTACGTTCAGGTCGTTCATTTTGGGCCTGGGGTCAGAGTTCAAGGGTCAGTCCAGCGCTCGATGCCTTGCTCGTGGATCTGTCCTGTTCCCTCACTCTCCCTTAGCCCGTCTCGCTCTCTGCCCTCCTGTTCTCTCACACTCTTCCTCTCACTTTCTCTGCCACGTTGTGATGTAACGTCTCAGCCTCCTCCTTCACTTTCACTCTCTCTCTCTCTCTCTCTCTCGACCCTTCAGACACTCCAACGGTGACTCAGCCTGGAAGGAAACAACAAAATAGAGAAAACACACACACACAAGGGTCATTCTCTTCCGCTTCTCCCCCTCTCCCACACACACACTTCCATGTGAAATAAAGTCATTGTTAAGAGCAGGGAAACATTTCCCGCCCCTTCCCGTGGCCTTCTCTTCCTCTCTCACACTGGATGCTGATGGGATACGTGCTTCTTTACTCTTTAGAAACAGCTCAGACATGTTACAACCAATAAAATGACCCTCTAATGAACTCAATGACATTAGAATCAACACTGGAACCTCAGAATCTGACTTAGAACCCTCTGAGAATCAATGTATGGAATTTAGACCTTCATAAGCAAACTTACTGTAGAACCCCATAGAAGATTAATATCACTACCTCCGAATGAATGATAGAATTAATCTCAGACTTATAATCATCTGTTGAACATTGGAATGAGAAAATAAACAACATTAGGAAAAAAAAAACAATTAGGAATGGATAAATCACAATTTGAATTTTACAATAAATAGAACACGCATTCAAATAATCTGAGATTCCACTTAAAAACTCTGAATCTATTATAAAATCTTAAATCCAAAGAATAAACCATATCATTTTATAATCTTGGAAATCAAGCTGACAATTATCTTAAAATGAAAACTTGGAACTAAATCTTAAAAATGTATGGGTTTTTTTTGCATCATTTTGTAATTAAACATAAAAACTCCAAAATCAGCCTTAAAATCTCAGAATCACCATTACCACCTGAGAACCAACCTTGGATTTCTACAATTTATCTTAGAACCTTAAAATCAACTTCATAACCTCAGAAACTTATATCATTTTATTTCAATTTTATTTGAATCAACATCTGAACCTCTAACTCGTTTTACCATTCTATCAACTCAACTGTTGAACCTCCGAATAATAAAATAAATTAGAACTCTATATGAAATGGAAACCATAGAATCAAACTAGAACTAGACAATTCTAGAATAATTTGACATCCATACCTCAGAATAAATGTTGGAATCATCTGTTGAATGATAAAAGAAATATTAGAACCCAATTAGGAATGGATATAAAATCACAATTTGAATTTTAAAACCAATAGAACTCATCCAATAGAGTCAACATTAAAATAATCTGAAATTCCATTTAGAAACAACTTCAAACCTTGGATTTCTACGATTAATCTTAGAACCTTAAAATCAACTTCACAAACTCAGAAACTTATAGATATAACCATAAAAGAACCAACTTAAGAACTTGCAGAATTTTACAATCAATTTCAGAAAGCCATAATGAATCATTTTATTTCAATTTAATTTTAATCAACATCCAAACCTCTAGATCATTTTACCATTCTATCAACTCAACTGTTGAGTGATAAAATAAATTAGAACGCTATTTGAAATGGAAACCATAGAATCAAAATAGAACTAGACAATTCTATGGGAACACAGGCACCTCACACTCCTTTTGGGTTTCAACATCTCTGCACAGTTGATGCTGTAAATTCATGCACTTCCCATAATCCTCCATAAACTCCCCTTTCAAACTGTACCATGAAGAAACAGGCGCAGCATCATTGCCAAAGTAACTTTACACAGGCATTCCGGATGCCAAGAACAGAATAATTCACACATGACACTATGATGCATAGAGTTTGCATTCATCTCTTAATACATTTCGAATAATTTTTCTATC
This sequence comes from Cyprinella lutrensis, assembly GCA_027497675.1. Classification (NCBI taxonomy): domain Eukaryota; kingdom Metazoa; phylum Chordata; class Actinopteri; order Cypriniformes; family Leuciscidae; genus Cyprinella; species Cyprinella lutrensis. The sequence goes on from JAOTRC010000012.1 coordinate 31,023,447, forward strand.
AAGGTTTTAATCTCTAAAATACTTTCCTTGTACCCAAAATATATATTTAAGGCTAGGCTGCTTGATCATTATTTTAGTGGCGCTACATTTTCAAGGTAATGGATATTCTTTACAAACATAAACATTTTTATTAAAAAAAATCAAGACATATTCATATTGTTTGTCTTAAAGCATTTCATAAAAAGGTCAGATGTGATGTTTAATGACTCTGAGTGGCCCTCTGTTTTATGTTTTTACTGTCACATGACAACAAAATGGCTTCCTGCACATTGATCACATCACAATCACATAAATTTAATTTTCTTCCAAATGTCACATTTTGAAAGAAGACAGAAGTGATTAAGAAGTGATAATAAAATATTAAAATAAAAATGTTTTGTTTTTTCAGTTTCACCATCTTCTAATCACACACAAAAAAACACATCAAACGACTTTAAAATCTGAAAATAAAAACATATTCTTAATAGAAGAGTCTCGTTTTGATATGCATTTAAATGCAATGTAAATGTAAGGGAAAATTGAGAGGTCTAAACAACAGAAGCCATCCAAACCAATGTCAACAAAAACAATGGCGGACACGGTTGGGCATCACACACACACACACGGATGTGACAGCAATTAACACGACGAACCATAATAAACACAATGAAGCATTTACTTTTGTGCCATATTGAGCTGCTGTTATATAATCCATATCGGCATGATAATAAATACAGCAGACTGACAGCTCGGCACGAACAAGAACAAGCGTGCATATGAACACATACGAGTGTGTGCGCGCACAAACACTGCTGTGTGATAACAATACAAACACACAAGCATTTAGGCTGGAGGATGAGAGATGTGCGCGCTCTTGTTTTCCATTTGGCCGAAATGCGTAAAATGGTGGACGCGCATCAATAATAACACGCAGGATGCGTTTTAAATGAGCTTGTAATTGAATAAATCTGAGTGATTTCTATCAAAACAGAGCGCGATATATAAATAAGCGCTTCGTGTGTCCGGCAGCATCTACGGGCTGAGGCCGAGGAAACATCCCCGCCCGGCGGCCAGTGATGCTCCAGCGCGGATGCTCGGCCCGGCCCGTGATGCTGCTCGGTGATGGAGGAAAAACAAACAACACGAAGCACGCAATACCTGGCAGACGCTCCGCCAGACGGTGGGATCGGTTCCGCGCCAGCCCGGTGTGAGACAAACCCAAACCCGCAAGCAGATGATGCTGCCGCCGCTGGTCGGTCATGAGGAAAACGGAGGCACGCGCGCCCGTGAAGTGGCCATCATGTTCGTTACACCGGTGAACTGAATGACCCTGGATGAATGGCGTAACCCGATGCAGAAAGCGCGGTGACGGCGCACCCCGTCTCCAGCACTCGAATCTCCCCGAATCCTAGCACGACGAAGGCCTGCTGCTCAATATTCATGAGATAAGCGTCGCCATTGGATGGTTAGCACGCAACGTCAGCGAGAACTCATTAATATTCAGATTAAAAGCCGTTAGAGGAATACTAAACAACTTTGTCGAGAGCTGAATTCACGGTATTTTATGAAATTCGGGATATTATTTTACAATACATGTGTGTTATTTTGTCCATGTTACTATAAACAGTACTATGGAAGCCTGTTTCTGCCGCGGAATAAAAAATAAAACAGTTAATTGTAATTCCGAGAAAAAAAGTAGTCCCCCATTATTTGCATGGCATCGTTTCAAAGCAGCTTTACAGAAAATGTACACATTACAATTTAGAGTGACTGTTATCTGAGGTAAATGTCTAAGGTGTGTATTTCAGAAAGGTACATATGCAAATTACACAGTTAGCTAAAAATGTATTAATTTAAACGATGTAATCATTTAAGGCCGAAACAGTGAGCTCATTGAATGGAAACTTGTTTGTTAACAAATGATTATGACATTTAGAAAAATGTGGTTATATCACGCAATTATGAGAAAATAAGCAAAAATTGCAAAGAAATAGCAGCTTTACAGTGATAAGAAAATAATGCAAAGTTTGTTTCTGCTGTACAGCAGATCTAGAAGAGAATAGTGTCCTTTAGAAATGTAGAAATTAAAAAAAAATAATTTACCATTAAAAGAAGGAAAATGTGGTGCTTCACTTATGTCAATATTATATTAATAATAAAATAATAATACATGTTAATTAAATATGACAATCATGAAAAATTAATAAAATGTTTTATAGCCAGAACATTTGGTTTTATGCAAGACACGTGTTTAAAATATTACTTTTTTCTTTTTCTACCCCAAATGGCCATTGAAATATCCCATTACAGGAACACAAGAACGGTACGGCTCATTAATATTAAAAGCCCACTTTTTTGCAAGGTGCTAATTAGTATTCAGAACCAAAACCTCTGCCATTGGCTGGTTGGAAAGCAACGTCAGTCTGAGCTTATCATCAGTGAGCTGAGCCTTCGCAATAGTAGCATTAGTAATTTGGTCTCCAGCTCCAGCCATTCAGCCGCTGCCAGTGGGACGGAGGAGGAAACCTCTCGACGTCACACCGGGACCCGTTTTTACCGGACACCCCCACCCCCCTCCCCTCCTCCTCTTCCTGGCTTTGTCGTTCTTCAGGCTTTTGTTGGTCTACATATGCATGATAAATGCTTTATGTAGCCAAACGAAAAAAAGACCTCATAGAAACAGACAGCAGCAGAACTCACTTATTATACTCCTAATGATGTAGACAATAACAAATGCACCAACAATGAGTTTCCCGGGACAGAGTGAAGATCTGGGACCCTTTGTCTTATTTAATGAATGCATAATATACAGTAAACAAAAGGACACGGATGATGAATACTAATAATATTACTGGGACTAAAACTACTCTCTGAGTAATCGATTGAAGTCACAAACTTGGGGATTGATTTCCATAAACTATTCCATCCATCCATACACATTTTGCTTTTAAACTGCACGTGTAGTGCATAGTTTATGAGGACTTCTTCACATAATGTTGCAGGATGTCTCCCTCTAGTGTTCAACACACGCATCTCACGCCCCGTGATTAAACGGAGAGTTCAAGTCTGCTTTTCCAATTACAGAAACTCCACTTATTCATTCAATAAAAATAGTTTACACGTTTACATTCAAAATTTGTAAAATACATTTAAATGATATTCAATATTTAAAGAGTCGATTCAGTGATACACTGTAAAAATGCATATGCTTTATCTAATCAATGGAATTGTGGCAACAGATTACAAGCAATATTAGTAATTAAATTAAACAAATTAGAATTGAGTAATAATTAATCAAATTATTCCTTAAAAGTTAACCATTTGAAATGCGTAAAGTTTACACCAAAAAATTTAACAAAAATATCTCACTAACAGACAGACGTTATTAATTAAGAACTCTTTATTTTACATCTGATGTTAACAAGCAGAATCACTGAAGGAGAAAATCGTCATTTTAAAACAAACCTAAAACAAACACCGATCACCATAATGGTGACTTCAATTTGGTTTTTTTTGGTTGTTGTAAGTTTTCCTCATTTTAAATGGTTGGCTTTTAAGGAATTAATTTGCTTAATTATCACTCAATTCTAATTTGTTAAATTTAATTAATAATAATGCTTGTAATCTGTTGCAATTTTTTTTGATTAGATAAAGCATATTCATTTTCACTGTAAAAAAATATTTTCAAGATGTTATCACAACATTTTTTCTTTTGTCAAATCAACTTAAATAATTTATTTAGCTCAGATAACTTATTATTTTGCGTTTCTGATGATTAAATCAATCTCCTTCGTTCTATTAACTCACTTTTTCAAGTTCAAATAACTTAAAATTTTAAGGCAACCAGGTTACTTATTCTTTTAAGTTAAACCATCAATATTTTTTTACAGTATGTATCAGTAATGTTACAATGAAATGATTTTAAGATATATCGCCATAGTCTCTGAGGTTATTGAAAAACTACTCACATTGTTTTGAAATTAAAATTACATACAAACATATTGTTATATAACATGCAAATGTATTCCTTTGCAAAGGATAATTCTAGTAAACTTAAAGTCCCCCTGTAGTCAATAATTTTATCCTTTAAAACTCATCTTTGATCACCAAAATGACAAATTTAAGCAAAATATGCTTGAAAAAATAATCATCACGCCTTAAAATAGCTTGAATGTAACTCGACACCCTTGCCTCATTTAGTGTATATGAATATGCAAATTAGCCCCGCCTCCACTCACTAACTCCAGAACTTATACATGGTTTGTCTTAAAGCATATTAAAAACACCACATAGACTACAAATAAACAACATTTAAAGCTTGATTTTCACCACAGGGAGACTTTAATTGCTCTTAATCCGTTTGCTCTTATTGCATTTGTTCGCTTCCAGATCAGAGACAGCTTGTTAAATTAGCTGTGTTGCTACAGTATGTGTCATAAGTAATTAAGTAGGCAACACTGTCTATAGAGAATGCGAGCATCTCGCTTATTATAATAAATCCATTCAGCATACCTAGAGCATTTTTTGTCATGATATGCCACAACTTTTCTCTTTCTAAACAAATGCATGATTTTCTATTGAAGTGATCATTGTGTCGGCCCACATCTGGTATGCCTGAGGGCCGGATCTGGGCCGACATTAGGTTTCAGTCTTGGGTTGCAATGTAATGCCCCGTTTGCTTTGACGTATTCATGACCTGTTAAATATTTATCATCGCATACATTTTTTCCAAATTAAAAGCCAGTTGAAAAACATGGGTCGATGCAAATTATTCCAGCCCACTCACACTTTCAGCGGCCCACCATTCAACAATATTGATGACTTCAGACATGCAAACTAGACCCAGAATGCATCTGTCTAGAATGGATATCAGTGTCTCTGTCTCAGCTCAGGTGACAGAAGCGCTGCTGTCCTTTACCCTCACGCTGACTTTCAGCCATGCAAAGTGCAAATCTACACGCGGACCGAACACAAGGTAAGGTGACCCGCGTTTGTCTTTCAAAGCAGGTTTGGTTTGGTTTTGAGTGAAGATTTGCCATTTGAATGTGTGATTTGGTTGTGACCTGTAAACAAGAGTCTCAGCGCTGACTCGCTCTACTAACACAACAAGACACATGGAGCCACAATCGCAGAATGGCAACAATGAAATGATTTCTGGAGATCCGTTTGTAATTATATTTCTGGAGCTGCATAACATAGTGTTTATCATCAACATTTTACTTCAATGTTATCCTGTTAAAATATTAAACAACAGTTCAATTGGTCTCCCAGCCTGACTAGCTAACTAACTCGTTGAATCCGGTTGGGACACGAGCTGTATTATCTCTTATGGTTTAAAATGCAAGGCATTGTGTTCCCTATACTGGCTCCATTATACTTATGTAGGTTTCCCATTAATGCGCATGTAAGATTCAACCGGAAACCAGTTTTAATTATGTTATGTGCAGGATGGCCGGGTCAGGCATTGCTCTGAGGTTACATGAGTTTAAGGAAAGTCAGGACACCAAACATCAACCAGCACATGTGTAAGTAAAAATGATTTTTAACCCCTATTTTCACCCCCCTTTTTGAGAATGGGGGTTAAAATGCACAATTCACATTTAAATGGTTGTAATTCAAGAATGCTTTGGAATATATACACAAGTTTGGTCTTGTTTAAACACTCAGCTGAAGTGAAAACACTTCAAAAATGAAAGTATGAAAATGTCATGGAAGTTTAAATTCACAGTATATCAAATACACTGTACTATATTTTTATTTTATATAAAATATATATTTTACAAAATAATTTTTACTCTAAAAATTACTACAAAATCAAAGCCATAAATCGAACTAAGTTATATTCCTAAATTTGAAGTTGATATCACAAAAATTGAAGTTCCCATGAGATTTA
>JAOTRC010000012.1:31181373-31193570 GCA_027497675.1 Cyprinella lutrensis
TTACATTCAGAAATTTTTATTTATAATGTCACATTTCAATAAGAAAATTAGTAAAAAAAAAAATTTATAACACAAATTAATAAGAAATTAAGTGCATGCTATTTCCCCCTCTGTTGATATGGCAGGGCAAACCAAAGGTCATCAGTGGCCAAATGATTCAGTCATCTCTGGCTTAAACGGTTTACAAGCTTCCCTCGAATCAAGAAAACATTGAAAAACGGCATTCACATGACCTGACACACATCTGTTTCTTAAGGTCAGCATCATTCTCCTCGAGCTGCAGCACTATTTGAAATATGTCAATATGTTACTTGACCGTGTCTAATTCAGATGATGGATGAAGACGAAGACTCATTAGAGAGTGATGTACCATCTGCTTTAATTTACTATTATAAACTACACTGAAAACCAGGAACAGGCAGTAAAGGGTCCATTTCTATGACATCCACAAGTTCAGTAGTTTAGTCAGTGTCAAAATTGAATCAAAATTGTTTAGCTACCATTAATTGCACTGTATAAATATGCTACATAATTTCAAAGATAACATGAAACACAACCGAGCAATTGCCATGTGCACTCCAAAAAAACTTTTTCTGTCTTAGAATTTGAACTTCACTTTTCTTGTTTTCCAGTATTTAAATATTTAAACATTCCTGAATGAAGATATTAGCATGAGAAGCAAAATGACAAAAATATCATGTGTCGTGTTTTGAAAAATGCATCAAAAGTAAGTGAGTTTATGTTTAATGGGGTAAGAAAAAAAAAACGTATCCCTTTTAATTAAGTTATTTTTTCTTGTTCATTGTAAAAAAAAATGTTTCAACTTAAAAAAGGTACGTGTTCGTTTTGCCTTAAAATTTTAAGTTTAGGCCCGGTTTCACAGACAGGGTTTAGATTAAGCCAGGAGTTTAACTATGACATTATAGTAGCGTTTGATACCTTTTAAGGACCATTAGATTTGTATGAGATGCATTTGCATATTTTTTTCTCCTTCTCTTGTCTGATTTCTCCTTAATTTCTTTTCTTTATTCAACAGCTTTAAAATAAAGTGTGACCTCTGAGAGGACCTGAAGAACTTCTCTGCAAACTGAAGGAGCGATTGTTTCAGATCTGAAGTTCTTCGAGTCAGACCTAAATCATGACTCGACTGGAACCGTCTCTCCAGCGCTCAGAAAGTCGCTCAGTGATAGAAACGCAGAGCAGGAGAGGAAGCATCAGCATGAGCAGAAGACAAAGTGTTAGCCAACACACAGGTGAGATTTACCGTAATTACACAAGGACAACCCTTGACGTTCTTATCGTCGCTTTTCACGTCTGCGTTGAAACATTCCCCGCTCTGCGTTTCATCAAAATGAACGAATCTTTTTCTGAGTCGTTTGGTTCATTTAACAAACGGAACGAACTGACTCGTAAAAGATTCGTTCAGTTTGATAACGAGTTCGAACAGGTGAGTCACAAACGTACGTCACAGAACAGAGCAAAGCTAGCATTTGAGCTTATAAAACTTAAACTTTGTTATTTATTTATTAAATGAGAGATCGTTTCACTTGATAAGACCCTTATTCACCGTCTGGAATCGAAAAAAATTTAATTTAAAACAAAAAAAAACCAGAAAAAAAGCAATAATTTTCTCGCCCATCCTGTACCGAACTGTGACTTACGCACCGGACCGTCATTTTTGTGTACCGTTACACCGCTAATAAATAATAATAAAAAAATTATCATACATGGATTTATAATACATTAATTATCCTTGTCTTCCTCAAACAGAGACTAAAACAGAACAAAGTGGTGGACGTGCCATTTTTAAGAGAGCCAATCGCTTCCTCTCACAAGACCGGGAACCAGAAGATGGCAGTCCTCCATCTCCCTTGCGTCACTACGAGAGAGGCCACCCTCTTCCGGCCAATCACAGTCCAGAACGTAAAGCCGCCATCCCTTTCCGAAACCGTGACCTGGGCCTCCCGTCCCATAGGAGGCGCTCTGACAATTTGAGCGACGAGGCAATGAGCGGCCTCTCCCCCCAGCGACACATGTCCTATTCAAATTTCAGACGTGGAGACAGCCAATCCCGCGCAAGTCCTCGTTCCTGCAGCCCGAGATCTCCAAACGTCTCGCCACAAAGGCGGGGGGACTCGCGAAGTTCGTCCCGCCGCCGGGGTTCGACAACGCACGGCCATCGCACGTCCTCACAGCAGGCTTCTGGGAAATGCACCCCGTCACGAAGACGAGATTCGATAGCCACAGGTACGAATAAATATGCAGACTCCTTTAGCCCCGCCCACAAAAGAAGCCCCTCCCAGAGTTCATACGGGCACAGCTTGGATTCTGAAAAGCTGTATAAGAATCTCAAGTCAATCGCGAGTTCGGCAGAGTCGGACGCCTCCGAAGAAAGGAACAGCTGGTCAAAAAGTTTACATTCTGATATGGAAATCGACGGCGACTATAACGAACGCAACCACAGCGGTCGCAGCAGTCGAAAGAGTGGCGGTGGTCGCCAAACTGGCTACAACAGCAGGGATATCTCCCCAACCGGAGACAATCGTGAAGTAACTCGAAGTCGAAATGGTGGTTATAATAGTCGCAACAGCAGAAATAGTGGTTTTAACAGTGCTGGTACTTCGACGCCTTATCGAGATTATGATGAACAAGGTACTTTAAAAAGAAGTTCAAAAAATAAAAATCGCAGAAATGCCGTGCACACCTCAGAAAAACAGTCCAGATCTGATTCGCGTCAATCACTAAGCCCCACCCACTCTCGCAGAAGCCCCACCCACTCACCTATAAGCCCCACCCACTCTCACAGAAGCCCCACCCACTCACCTATAAGCTCCACCCACTCTCATCGAAGCCCCACCCACTCACATATAAGCTCCACCCACTCTCCTCTAAGCCCAACTTCACCAGCATCAACACCAAATATCTCCCAATCAAGGCGGAGTCGGAATCCAGTTCCTACCCCTGATTTGCCTAAATCCCAAGCCTTACCTGCAGAGACGGAAAAGCCGGTCACCGATCGGAGCAGAAGCAACATAAGGCGGGGCTTGGAGGCGCTAATTCTCTCCGAAAACACCAGGTCTTCCAGCCAACCAGCAGTGCCAGAGATGACCATTGAGGACTATGTGATCATAGCAGATATTCCCCGATCGAAGCTGTACCCTGAGGAAGAAGAAGCGATAGTAGTGAGGAGGAGACCGCAGAGCAGGAGCCCACGCAGAGACAACCAACACAGGTCAGAGGTGTAAAGAGAGAGGGAGAGCGATACCGCTTTACCGCTGACATGGTGCCGAAGCCTGAGCAGATTATGGCTAATATCACCCTAGACATCGTCTTTCAGCTCTCAAGCCAGTGAAAATACAGACTGTCTGGTTCTGAGAAAGCACCAGCACCATTTCAGTGGCAAAGGAGCATGAGCGAGTGAGAAAGAGACAGAGTGAGAGAGAGAGAGATTTACAAAAAGAATTTAAGATATAACATGAACAAAATCAGCTAGAAGGAGCACAATGTATTTAAAAACAGTCTCAAGACATGAAATAGCATCTTAGAAACTCAACACTAGTTAAAAAAAAAAAAAAACTACAATCAAAATTCACTCTTGCATAAATTTGAAGACACCCATCAGGGTCAACATCGCAAATACGTTTGTTTATACCCCAATTTACATGTGAAAACATCCTAGTCATCAACCGACTTGTAATAGCTAAACTTTATATCGAAAGGGGATTTTAGAGAGAGAGAGAGGAAACCCTGTCAGTAAAATTTGCTTCTTCTTTCTGTGGCTAAAGCTATGTGGATGGGAGATATGGTGATGAGCATGAGGTTTCAGAAGAGCGAGGCAGAGGACGAGAAAGAGAACGAGGAAGAGACCGCAGAGAGAAAGAGCGGAGATGTCCAGACAAAGAAATAGGACGGTCATCATCAAAGACCAACAGCACTACATCAAGCCATTCACAGGTGCTGGAGTTCACAAAGCTTCACACACTTCCTTTTCTCATCCACTCATACTTAAGAAATTCCAATAGACTTACACTGAAATCTGAGACATGGAATATTATTGAGATTTTGGTGTGGGTCAGTGTATAGCAACCCAGCAAGCAATAGCCGTCATTTCACCATCTAGGTTAACCATAAACCCGATATAGTCCATCTATGAGTAACCCACCAAGCCAAAATAACCTTGAATTTGGTTACATGTCGGTTTTGCTAAAATAACGTGTGAAATGTATAATATTTATAATATTCCATCATGTAAGCAAAGTGAACAGTGGTGTTTGGTTTCATTTCTTCACTCATTTCATTTCTTTATCTAATTGAAGACTAGTCTATTCTTGGGTTATGGTTTAGACTATTAAATTTTCACTGACGGCCCAAATTTTGCCTTGTTTTAGCCTAGACATCTAAACTGTGTGTTTGGACGGCTATTAGACATCTTTTAAACACAAAATTGCTTGCTGGAAACTAAGCAACCACCCAGAACCTAAAAACTACACACTAAAAAACACCAAGAACACCCACACAAAGTCACTAACACATGCCCTGCCAACCACCCACAACAATGATTCATTAAGAAAATAAATAAATAAATATAGCTTATTGATTTTGCTGAGTCAGTATCTCTCTGAATATGTTCTCAGAGGTCCAGTAAAAAAGCAGAGAACATTAGGATGGTAAACGGAGGACACACAGGTCCACAACATCCCCCTCAGATGCAGGTAAAGTCACACGACAGTCACCGTTTACCAACACTGAGGTATTCAGTTTCTAGTCCAGAAGCAGGTGTTTATGCTCGCAGGACGGACGAAAACGCACTTTTGAGCTACAAGACAGAAATAACATTAAATTTAGCGCTAGATACATACGTTTTAGTTAAGTTATGAGAGGATTTGAAGCTTAAATCATTCTGAGAGAAACTGTAGTGTATAGTTTAGTGGTAATGTGTCAAACCGCGAGCTGCTAGTTCGCGGAAGCTTGAGGTCACATGACCAGCTGTAGTGTAGAGATGCTTGTCTTGTCTACTCACGAAGGGATAATTTAACGTGTTTTTATCAACGATTATTTAATTACGTGCGGACCCTATTTAAATTAGCGCGAATTTGTATTTATTTAATTCACAAGTGCAAATATTCAGTTTGACGACACAACGTACTTGCTAGAATTGAGCAACTAAACCAGTTTCTTCCCTATTTCATGCCAACAACCGGACACCCATGTCGGTAAGTCTTTAAAAATGTATGTAATTGTTGAAATACTTGTGAATGATTCATTCACGCGCTCGTCCCTCCTCGCGCGCGCACGACTGGAATGTCTCGTGCTCGGGATTGCTGTGTTCTGGAATGTCGTACTGTTGCTCTGAAACATTCACACTGTAACTGTTGACGTTGAGTTGATTATACACATCGAATTGCAATTGTTTTAACGCAACTGGTTCTGTTTTCTTTAAGCTTGACCTTCTGAACTGTAAAAAGGGATGGATGTATTTGCTGGATGAAGATGAAGAGGTAAGGATACAGAGCTTTCTTTGAACTTGATCCTTTGAATGATGTTGCATGACCGATCTGTCTACGTGACTTCCTATTTTAACACTTGCTAATTTTCCCTGTTTTATGGCATTTTTATTAAATGACTATGTAGGATATTTGTGCTTGCAATTTTTTTTAACTTTTAAAAGGCGATTAAACATAGTGAAGGAAATGAGAAATGGTGCTCATTTACAGAACCTAAGATAATCGTTCTCTTATATTGTCTTCCCTAAGGTTCAGAGAGATTTTGCTTTGTTTGTTAAGGCATATATATGTTTGACATCCTTCTGTTTAACTGCAGTGGAGGAAGCACTGGTTTGTGATCACTGATTCAGAGCTGAGATACTATAGAGACTCTATAGTAGCTGAAGAGGTGAGTGACCGTCAGTTATGATTATTAACTAAAGATGTACAGATAGTGCTTGAGGAAATAAACATGACCATGGTAAAATGTGTAAATGGTAAAATAGTGTGTTATTCTCAGATTATCTGAATTGGAATGGCAGATAATTAATAATAAAAACTATCCTGAATTCTGTTTGTTTTTAATTTTCACTTTGGTAGAGAGATGAGGCAGATGGTGAGATTTATTTACGTCACTGTCTGCAAGTGGAGGAATATGATGCCGACAAAAACTATGGACTTCAGCTGCATGTGAGAACTTGTCACAAACGTTTTTAGAGGCCAAAACTCAAGAATATATTCCTAAAGTGTCCCGAATCTCTCTGATTGGTCTGCAGATGCGCGATGGGCTGGTCACGCTGTCAGCGATGACCTCCAGGATCAGGAGGAACTGGATCGACACGCTGAGGAGGAGAATCTCCTTCAGGGATTCAGCTGAAAGCATACAGTATGATCAAATCGAGGGGCAAAAAAATGCAGAGAATCAATTAAATTTCATTTTTAGTTAAGACAATAAATACTATTTTTAGGGGTGTAATTTCATGACAATTGAGCATATGTCATAGTACAGTGGTATTTGCTACGAAGTCTTGAAAATATGCAAAGCAAATCTAAATAAAAGAAGTAATTGACAGAGCATCTAACGAGTTTCATCATTTATAATGAATAATGAGAAGTACAAACAGACTTAAAGGATTTCCGGCAATGAGATTTTGGGGAGGGGTGGGGAAATTATGGTTAGTTTTCATGAAAATAATGTCAGAATGTAAAATTTGGCTTAATATTTCTTAATCTCTATGAAAAAAGAAATATAATAAATTAATACAACAAAATCTTAGACTTAATCGTTGTGCTAAATACAATTTCTTGTTGTTGTTGTTGTTGTTGTTGTTTTTTTCATTTGATTTCAGGTTCATGTTTTTGTGATATTCACCCATAGAGAATGTATTTGGATATTCAAAACATATCAAATATTCACAATGAAACATTGCTATATTAAAGTCCTCCTGTAGTCAATAATTTTATCCCTTAAAACTCATCTTTGATCACCAAATTTACACATTTAAAAGTTTCTTTGAAAAAAGTCTACTTCTTTGCCTCATTTAGTAAATGCAGAATATGCAAATGAGCCCCGTCTCCACTCACTCAGCTCAGAGATCCACTGGTTGAGGATCACATGTTGATCTGATTGGTTACGAGGCAGTGTGTGACGTCAGAAACACCAGTGTGTTTGAGACTGTCTTTGGTTCACTGCAGTTTTAAGCAGAAAATACTCTGTCGACTTATGAATTTACACATGGTTTGTCTTAAAAAAAATGTAAAAACACCACACAGACATATAAACAACATTAAAAACCTGTTTTTTTCTTTAAGGTAATCTAAAAGATTTTGCTTTGGACTTTTTAAAACTGAAATTTAAAACCATAATTGATGTCCAAGAGGAGCCGCTTTGAGGTTTGACTCGAGTTTGTAATTCTCTCTTCTCAGACACGCAGACCACAGTGACAGAGAGAACTCCAGTTCCCAGAATGCACCATCTCAAACCTCTCCCGAACCCCATGACCCAGGGTCAGACGTCGCCAGTCCATGTCAAGATCACAGCGACATGACGTCCTCACCTTTGACCAATCGAAGGGAGGCGGGCGAGGGCCGTGACCGAGATCAAGAAAGACGTCTGGAGGACCGAACCAAGTGGTTCCAGGAGGGAATATCCGACAGGGAGGGCGAGGACCCCTGGGAAAAGGTGGAGTTGAAGAAAGGTGCCACTCCGGTGATCCCGACTAAGACTCAGGTTCCCAAAACTCAGACGGTGCCGGACATCGAGAGAAAGTGGGCCGACTTTGAGCAGCTTCCAATCGGAGTGAACAAGTCACCTGTTGGTTCCCAGAATCCACAAGCGACAAATGAGGTGCTTCAGCGAGAGGTGTGTTTTTGGATCATGGTTGATGTAGTAATGTGATTTAGGCAACACACTTGTCGTTGTTACATATGTTGCATTTACTTACTTATTGTAATAACAGTAAATTATGCATAATTACATGCAACTAACCCTCAACCAAAACCCTAATCCTATAGTAGGTTCATTATTATTACTCAGTACTTCAATATAGAATTACACTGTAACACAGATACCTTAAAATAAGTCTAACTGTAACTAATTACAAATACTTTCGATTCAGTACTCATCTTCATGTGTGTGATCTGGACGCATTGCATTGGTCAGGTGGTGTCTCTGAGGCAGCAGATCGAGGCTCTTCGCGAGGTCCGTGTGGCGGCCGGTGTCGGGGGTCTCTGCGCTCCGGACGCGCCCTGCGCTCTCAGACTGGAGCAGATGGAGAGAGAGCACAGAGAGAGGATGACCGAGATACACAACGAGCACGAGAGAGAACGCAGAGAGATGGAGAGAGACAAACAGAGACTGCTGCAAGAGGAAGCTAAAAATACTCTTCTAGGTCAGTGTGGGTCACATATGGGTGGCATAACCCCACAGACAAAGTATTCTGAAATAATTTTAATTGCTATTTGTCAAAAAAATCCTTAATAAAATGTCTCGGTTTCCACAAAAATATGACACTGTTTTCAGCATTGATAATAATAGTAAATGTTCATCTAATCATCATATTAGAGTGATTTCTGAAGGATCATGTGACACTGAAGACTGGAGTGATGATGTGGAAAATACTAAAAAATATGTTTTAACTTATTTGCTTATTTTTAATATTTAACAAATATTCACTTAAAAACAGTTGTTTTTAATTGTAATAATATTTCACAATATTACTTACAGCGTTTTTGATCAAATAAATGCAACCTTGGTGAGCAGAAGAGACTTCGTTCAAAAACAAAACATTGAAAACCCTAAAATTTCAGCTAGGGATGCACCGATATGAAAAATGATAGCCGATAACCGATAATTCTTTATATTTGAAAGCCGATAACCGATTTTTAATTTTAATTTTTTTGCACTTATTTTTAATTTTAAACAAATATTCACTTAAAAACAGTTGTTTTAAATTGTAATAATATTTCACAATATTACTTAAAGTGTTTTTGATCAAATAAATGCAACCTTGGTGAGCAGAAGAGACTTCTTTCAAAAACAAAATATTAAAACCCTAAAATTTCAGCTAGGGATGCACCGATATGAAAAATGATAGCCAATAACCGATAATTCTTTAAGTTTGAAAACCGATATATCGGCAGATAAATCTAAATAACGTTTTTATCAAATTTTTGAGAGGCTGAAACAACAAAAACAAAAGTCTCACCATTAAAATCCATGTCCCAAGTACACGATTATAATTATGTTCTCGTTATGATTTTATGTAGCCTATGCACGATGAAATGCATTTTCCTTTTTTAAAGTGCTTCCAATCATATTTCAAGCAATTCAAATCCCTCATAGTGAACAGTGCGTGTCTGAAGTGTCTCAGCGGAAGGAAATCACACATTGGCTTTAATATGTCAATCAAATGTTCTTATCGGGCTGATAACGATAACATTAAAAATAAAAACATATATCGGCCGATACCGATACGGTGACTGATATATCGTGCATCATGCAACAGTAGCGTCCATCCCAAAAATATTTAGTGCTTAAATTGAGTGATTTTAATGTATTTCAATGTTCATATCAAATACCAATACTTTTTTCATCTTTATTCATGCAGCAATGGAGGCTCTGAGGAAATCTCACCAAGAGGAGATTGAGAGACTGAAGGTTCATGGTGGAGGAGAGCCAACAGACCCCTCGATCAAACAACAGCTGTACGTCCACAAATTACTCATAACACTCAATCAAATGTCCACAACCTACACAGTCTGACAAGAAAACGCCACCAAAACTGCTCTAAATTCATTTTTGTGGTGCGTAGCAAGCTGAATTTAGCAGAAAACATGTTGAAAAACCACCATATACCTATTTAGCAACATAATCCTTTCCAATATAAGGGGCTTTTGCACTGGAGGAATGTTTTCACACTTTTGACTATTGACGCAAGTACCTGCTTTTTGGCGTGTTTGGACTGCAGGAACTGGGAACTATTTTAGTTATAAGAATGCCTTTGAAAGGGAATAAATCAGCTCATAATTCAGTGTCTAACTCAGCACTATAGGAACCATAAGTTTCATTATATTGTTTATTTTTATAGGGACAATGGACATTTAAAAGTAATTACAATAGAGTTAGCTAATAGCTAATTTACATCTGCTGTCCCTGGGCCGTTAACCGAAACGGCACACAAGTGTATCGAACCGAACCGTGACACAAGTGTATCTTATCGAACCGAACTGCAGCACAAGTGTATCGTATCGAACCGAACTGCAGCACAAGTGTATCGTATCGAACCAAACTTTGACACAAGTGTATCATATCGAACCAAACCGAGACACAAGTGTATCATATCGAACCGAACTGTGACACAAATGTATCGTATCGAACCAAACTTTGACACAAGTGTATCGTATCGAACCGAACTGTGACACAAATGTATCGTATCGAACCGAACTGTGACACAAGTGTATCATATCGAACCGAACTGTGACACAAATGTATCGTATCGAACCAAACTTTGACACAAGTGTATCATATCAAACCGAACCGCAACACAAGTGTATCGTATGGAACCAGGTGTTTGATTGACAAGAATCAATTGATCCCTCAGTTAATCGATGACTGGGTCTGTGTGTCTATCAGCCACGAGTCGCTCTCTCTGCAGCGGGAGCTGGGCGGCCTGTCCGAGCGTTATTCCCAGCAGTGTGTGGAGCTCAGCCGCGTCCAGAACAGCACCGAGGAGCGACAGGGGGCGATCCAACAGAAGGAGAGAGAGATGGAGCAGCTCCGCCAGGAGAACCAGGTAGACCGGAAGTGGGATGAGAGGAATGAGGCCATTGGAAGATAAAAGAAAATAAAATTTCAACTTCTAGCATCACCAAATTTCAGATAAGCCAATTAAATAATGCATGATACACACACGGATCTGAGACTTACTGGACCAAAAAATGATGATTGTCATAATTGGACTTTTTACATTTCTGACAAACACATGAAACTTACTTACTTCTAGTGTTTGTAACTGACGCTTTATGTATTTTATAAAATACGCTGAAAAAAATCCCACTAGTAATTAATTATGGTGACATTCAGCCGTGCTGATTTCATAAACACGCTCATTTAGACATCACATTTCATCCTGTGACTCAATCCATCATGTCATATATTGAAATCTAACACGGAGCAACTTTACATTTTCAACACACATCAGTTATTCAGAGGGCCAGAGCGACTGATTTCAGTGTGTGTGATATGTCTCGACACACAGCATCCTGTTTCACTGTCGGTGTTATTGTCACCAAACAAACGGTCGCCTCGCTGTCAGTGTGTGTTTGAGCAAGGCTTCTTGTGTGGTTTTTAGCTTGGATGTGTCAAAATCACATTTCCTCTTCCTGTACACACAGGAACTACAGGCGCGTCTGACGGAGGAGATAAGTCTCATGCGATCCTTCATCACAGGTCAAAGGTCAGGAGTCGTTCCCCTCGGCAACTACGAAAGGAGCACCTCCGAATTAGAGGTGAGGCTATGACCTTCGACTAGATTATGTCTTCATGATAATTCAAAGAGAGAAATATATTTGAATATTCTAATTAATGCAAATTAAATCAGTATGTAAAAATTTACTACTGTTCAAAAGTTTTGGGGTCATATTAGAGTGATTTCTGAAGGGTCATGTGACACTGAAGACTGGAGTAATGATGCGGAAAATTCAGCTTTGATCACAGGAATAAATTACATTTTAATATATATTCACTTAGAAGACACTCATTGTGAATTAGAAAATATTTTCATATTATTTCTGTTTTTACTGTATTTTTGAGCAAATAAATGCAGCCTTGATGAGCAGAAGTGACTCGTTCAGAAACATTTAAAAATCTTACTGACCTCATACTTTTGACCGTAGTGTAATGAAATAAGGCAGATAAATTGATGTTATTGTAAGAAATTTGCTGATATATCAAAAGTTACTAAAACTCAAAAGACTGCCGTTAGATGCTAAACACTGGTTTAGTCGTATATTTGATACTGTACGCAAAGAATAATCAATAACAAACCAGTTAATTCCCTACCCATCAAAAATATGCAAAAATAGATTAGGAAAACACACAAGAATTGACAATACTGTAATCCTCCATTTTGTGTCCAAAAATTAGGGCTGTCAAACGATTAATCGCGATTAATCGCATCCAAAATAAAAGTTTGTGTTTACATAATATATGTG
>JAOTRC010000012.1:31324465-31336473 GCA_027497675.1 Cyprinella lutrensis
AATTTTCAACACCTGTCCACGGGAGGCTTTTAAAAATAAAATGAAATACAGTAACAAGGAAGAAAATAAAATAAATACTAATTTAAAAAAAACAACAACAAAAAAAATTAAATAAATAAAAAAATAATTATATATATATGTGTGTGTTAATTAGGGCTGTGCAAAAGTTAATTGCGATTAATCGCATCCAAAATAAAAGTCTGTGTTTATATAATATATCTGTGTGTGCTGTATATAATTATTTTGTATATAAAATAATAACCATATGCGTTTGTTTTAGTGATTATAGCATACATGCTAATTTTCAACACCTGTCCACGGAAGGCTTTTAAAAATAAAATAAGATACAGTAACAAGGGAGAAAAAAAATAACTAAATAAAAAATGAAAACAGCAAGTATCAGAATCAGAAAGTATTATTAATCCATAATATTATTTGAATATTCAGTTATTCCATGTAGATTGTGTCATCTTTTTGTGAAATACATTCATTATTCACTTGCCATGTGTATGCGCTGTTTGATGGCTCTCTGAATCCCGCAGACTGTGTGGAGTGTATGGCGTGCTCTGATAACACCGTACGTGCCGGACTGACTCCCAAATACATAGACGTGGACACACTGTGTGAGATGTTGAATTACAGCCCGGCTCCGGCCAGTGCCAAAATCTTCCCGTGCGTGCGGGACAACAGCGACCCCTGCGTCTACCTCTACGACCCTCCTGTGCCAGACTTCAGCGTCATGAGAATACAGGTGCGCCACTATCACTATTTCTGTATTACAATAATCCATATTTTCACAGAAGTACTGGGATAAAAGTCTATAGTGAACACTGATGTCTACGGTAGTGATGTATTTCTCATGAATCATTCATTCAAGAGATTCTTCAAAAATGGTGATTCATCCAGTAATGAATCAAGTGAAGTATTTGAACGAGTCATTGAATCATTCATTCAAGAGATTCTTCAAAAATGCCTATTCATCCAGTAATGAAACAAGTGAAGTATTTATGAGTGAGTCATTGAATCATTCATTCAAGAGATTAGTTTAAAAAAAAATTATTCATCCAGTAATGAAACAAGTGAAGTATTTAAGCGAGTCATTGAATCATTCATTCAAGAGATTCTTCAAAAATGTTGATTCATCCAGTAATGAAACAAGTGAAGTATTTATTAGTCATTGAATCACTCATTCAAGAGATTCTTCAAAAATGCTGATTCATCCAGTAATGAAACAAGTGAAGTATTTATGAATGAGTCATTGAATCATTCATTCAAGAGATTTGTTCAAAAATGTTGATTCATCCAGTAACGAAACAAGCGAAGTATTTGAGCGAGTCATTGAATCGTTCATTGAAGAGATTCATTCAAAAATGCTGATTCATCCAGTAATGAAACAAAGTGAAGTATTTATGAGTGAGCCATTGAATCATTCACTCAAGAGATTTGTTTTTTAAAAAAACTGATTCATCCAGTGATGAAACAAGTGAAGTATTTATAAGTAAGTTATTGAATCATTCATTCAAGAGATTCTTCAAAAATGCTGATTCATCCAGTAACGAAACAAGTGAAGTATTTATGAGCGAGTCATTGAATCATTCATTCAAGAGATTCATTCAAAAATGCTGATCCAGTAATGAAACAAGTGAAGTATTTATGAGCGAGTCATTGAATCATTCATTCAAGAGACTTGTTCAAAAATGCTGATTCATCCAGTAATGAAAAGAAAAATCAAATTAATTCGATTTTTTTTTATCAAATGCAGCAATGAACATTTTGTCAGAATCTCTAGTAAATTACAAGTTATTTTGTTTAGTTGTCTGTTCAGAATCGCAAGAGAATCACGATCTCTTTTTTTGAATCACTTAATTCAATGAATTTCAATTTATCACGAATTTTGGTATTCTAGTAACTTTATACTCATTTTGCTCCAGATCCCCGCCTCAGAGCGTCAGTACACCGTGAGCGCGCTGGATTCTGCCGGGATCCTGTTGGTTATCGACGGAGACGCCGTCGCCACGTCTGCTGCCGCCCTCTCTGACATCACTCTGAAACGAGGCTCCGTGCTCTTCATTTCAGCCAATGAGAGCGTCTCGTTACAGGTGACATCATCGACGGGCATGACCATGTTCAGAGCGTGCTGCCTACTGTAGGACACTTCATAAACGGCGTCTTCTAACCCCCCGCTGAAACGGTTCCCATGTTTCTGTCTTCATCACGAACTTGCATGACCCCTCTTTAGCCAGAAATTATGATCATTAAGATGACATTTAAGTGTTAAAATTGCAATGTTCAACCAAAAAAACAACAACTAAATATAAATAATGAATCGTTTTGAATTATGATTGAGGTTCTGCGTGCATGTTCTTTTAAAATATGTAAAAGTATATGAATTCCTTTTCGTCAACATGAAAATTTCACACCGCTTTTCATTTAATAAAGTGACAATCGGGATATTCAATCAGATTTGATTGGATGGTGAAAAGTGGATGTTCCAGAATAAACGAGTTTAGACCATCAACATTTAATGAATGATTTTAGAAAAGATGTTTTGCCTACAAGAGTAGCCTTAAACTACAGCTAACTGGGTATTGGTAGCCCACACTAGCGGTGATGTCAGCAAAAGTTGTTAGATTTTGATGAAACATTACGAAGGCAAATCATTTTTTCTCTCTAGATTATCTTACACTGCTAAATCAATCATAATAAGACCAGAAACACATCTTAAAGGGGCTGTATGTACGAATTTGCATGTATTAATACTGTGTGAACAGAAATGGAATTTCAGGATTTTCTCCATATAATGGACTTCAATGGGGACCAAACGGTTCAAGGTGCAAATGAGAGTTTCAGTGCAGCTTCAAAGCGCTTTAAACGACACCAGACAATGAATAAGGGTCTGATCATGCGAAGCGATCGGTTATTTCAAAACTTATTCCAAAAATGTAACTTTTCTAAGGACAAACGCTAGCCTTGCTCTATTCTCTGAGGCGTGTTTGTAACGTCACGTAATACGTAATTACGTTCAAAAGGTCATGGGCGAAGTAGCCGGAAGTACAGAATCAAAATCGCCTGACATCGTTTTACCTTTTAATTCCTTTTTTTCTGTAAACAGTGTTTGAGTTAGTTTGCACTTTCAACTTATGCGTTCAACTTGTAGACACTCTATAATTCCGGCTACGTCGTATTACGTGACGTTACAAACGCGCCTCAGAGAATAGAGCAAGGCTAGCTTTTGTCCTTAGAAAAGTTACATTTTTGGAATAAGTTTTGAAATAACCAATCATTTCGCTTGATAAGACCCTTATTTATCGTCTGGAATCGTTTAAAGCCCTTTGAACAGTTTGCACTGAAACTCTCATTTGGACCTTGAACCGTTTGGTTCCCATTAAAGTCCATTATATGGAGAAAAATCCTGGAATGTTTTCATCAAAACCTTAATTTCTTTTCCACTAAAGAAAGAATGACATGGGGGTGAGTAAATTATCAGCAAAAGTTTTTATTTTTTTAAGTGAACTATTCCTACACACCTAAAGCAGCTAATAATGAGCTTACTATGTGTACTATGAACTTCCAGGTGGGTGTGTTGACCTCTGCAGGACAGTGTTTGGACACCCCTGCCCTAAAAAAACACTGAAGATACCATTGAGTGGAGATTTAAGCTGTGATTTGAAAGATGGCGATTTCCCAAGTGCAATGCAATATTGATGTTGTGGCAGAAGTGAGTAAAAAGCCTTGAATCGAAGCCCCACATGAACCAGAGACTCTCAGCTGTCAGACTCTTTATTTGACTTTGTCAAGTGCAAAAGCATGTAAAGCGAAGTGCTACAAAGTTACAAGTACAACAGCACAATACAACACAGAATAGCAAACCTGCAGTCGACACGTTACCTCTAGCATTTAATACGAAAAATGTACGACTTTACATTATTTTATGCAAGTTGGTTTTGGCACATTGAAATTTTTCTGACAAACACACCTTCTAAAAGTATGAAATATTTCAGCGGGAGTACTCTCCTGCAAAGAACTACTAAAAAGCCATTGTATTTTAAAATGACCGCTTGTGCTGTGTGTAGTTCTGTTAGTTAAAAAGCAATGGTTTCATACTTTTAGGTGTTTTGTTTTCCTTTGGTCAGCGCCAAGGTGAACTGAAATACGCAGCAAAGCATTTGTGTGAAATGAGTGTACATCCCAACGTCCATTTTGTGTAATGGAAACAAAACACAATTTCCTCTCAGTGCAGTTAAGGCAAATGAGATTTTAAAAATGCAATCAAACTCTAATACAATATTTACATCAGGGCACACCAATATGTACAGATAAACATGACCTTTCAAAACTTCATCCGGAATGGCCCGAATAAGGACGCTACTGTAGTGGACGTGACGTTTGACAGAATCAAAACTCCCTGTAGCGGATCTGTTTCAATCGCTTCATCATCCGATTACTCTCAACTACTCTAATTTCATCATATGAGACCTTAATACATGTATGGATTTGAAGCCGATACAAACAAACAAAAACAAAAACAAATCCTGGTTTGAGTTTTTACAAAGAGGGTCCCTGAGCGTCATCACGGTAAACATTATTTTAGTACTTCGTAAAATCAACATATTATACAAACCAATACATGAGAAATAGTAATGGTAATTATCATCCTGATGCAGCTTGTGTATAATACTCAAAGAGGATAGTTTTGGAAAGCTTACACACTAGTTAAGTATGGCGAAACACTAAAGCTTGACATTGAAATAAAGTGCTAAGTACAAAAGAAACTTTAAGTTAATCTAGCAAGCTTTGGTAAAAATTATACGCTGTTGTAACTATCTCTTATGTTCGTACCAAGCTTATTTGATTATTTCTCCATAACACATTCAAACTAAATCACACTGATACCGTCACTCACAATCATTCATTTTATAACATCAATACAAAGTGCTTTTTTAAATTAGATTCAAAACATCATTGAAGGCAGCAAAAAATACGTCCATATACGTATAATAAGCTGATATTTCATGAATTAACAAACTACTTACAATAATAATTCTTCGACAATGAACAACAAATCCCCATACAGAGAATTCTGGGAGTTGTGCTTGAATGAGGGACATACCTTTCTCTTAACATTTACCTTCATCTACCTTTTCATGTCCTTCTATTAACGTATCCCAATTCTTACTTACGATTAGGGTTGGGTATCGAGAATCGAGTATCGATTGGAACCGGGGGTAACTTTTCGTTTTTCCCAGAATCGTTCAAAAGTTAAAATTTCTATTCCTTTTTTCGATTTTCATAGTCCGCCGAGCGGAGGAAGAAACCGCTGAACAACACCAATGAAGAAGCGTCTACCGGAAGTGTTGGCGAAACCGCGCGAGTCGAACATGAGTAGCTTACGTCGGCGGTCCAAAGTGTGGCTTCACTTTTCTAAAAATAATGAAATGTCGGCAAAATGCAAAATTTGTGACAGAAGGAGTATTTCCTTCAGAAAGACCGTTGGTTAGCAAGGTTAGCTAAACTTTTTTGACCCTGCCTCTTAAAAGAATCGGAATCGAGAATCGTTAGGAACCGGAATCGAAACAAGGAATCAGAATCGGAATCAGAATCGTTCAAATTTAAACGATACCCAACCCTACTTACGATTTCTGACACCGTTTCCCTTCTCTCAGATTTCCTTCTATTTTAATCTTCTCTTACTTGTCCTCGGGTCCATTTCACTCTAAAAAAACCTAAGAATGGCGAAGACATGCAATTATGTCGGAAGAAATACATGTGAAATCCTGAGGATTACTAGTTGTTTAGCACCCTGATGGCCTCTTCAGAAGTATGTTAGTGTGAGTGTGTAGGTGGGGAAATCATACAAGTCTATATATGTTCAAGATATGTTTTTGCGTCTATTTCCCTATATTAAAAAGCATGAAGTACCTCAAAGCTCGATATTCATGGAACTGTAACAAATATGTACCCGCAAATCTAGTCGTTTGTGTGCGAGTCTGTCAGTGTGAGCCTTTCTGAAATAAGTTGTGCCTATTCTGCATCGATGGGCAATACATACACCCATGACCTTAACGTAGCTTCCTTCAACAACAACAACACAAAAAAAGAACACTATTCATTAAACATTGTAAGACAAGTACCATCAAGCTTTAGCCATCCTGCATCAACAGGCGTGCTGTTGTAGTCCTTCATTGTCTCTTTCAAGAGTTTGTTTTGTTTCTGCGACGGCACAAGTCGTGCTCTTGTCGGTTTCAACTCAGTTGACCACCAGGGTCAAGAGGTTGGACTTGAGGTCACTGCGAGAGGGGAAGGAAAAGGGCAACTTGCATCGAATAAACTTCTTGAGGATTGTAAAAACCAAGGTGACCTGCACCTAGTTTAGTAAGGTGTCACCAATTGAAAGACTTGTGGGTTGGAGCCTAAGGCCATGGTCTATTTGGTTTTGTTGGAGAAACGTCTTGCATTTGCTCTTCTTGAGGGCCTGGTTACAAAACCTGCTGTCACCAGGTCCTCGTTTCCTCATGAAAGGCCGTAACCCTTGAGCTTTATGACTCAATCTACCTTAACTTGCATACTGATTGTTGGAACCTTGGGATGTCAAGGTTTGGGATGCCCTGAGATTGGTCTGTCTGTGTTGGGGTGCACCTTGTTTTTAAGAGGGGGAGGTTTGTGCTTGCGTTTGCGGGTGGGATTCGTAGTAGTGTGTGCAGGGTGCCGGAATACACTGGAGGGAAGGTTCTCGCTGTTGCTGGGAGGAACCCACTCATGGGAGCGAGGGATCGGTACTGGGGTAGTTATTGCAGAAACCGGAGCAGTTGAGGGAGTTGACGTTGGAGTGGGAACGGGGGTAGGGGCAGGTTTGTTGGCACAGCCAACAACCTCAGAGTCTCTTTGGAAGTTTGGGTCAACCTTGGAGGTTCCTTTTACTTTATGAGAAGCCGTGTCGGTTTTTTGGACTCTGGGTGGACCACTGTCCTCCTCAGGGGGACTTGCTTTGAGGGGGACCTTGTCAGGGTCTTTCTCGGTCTTGCTGACTTCTACCACCACGGTACTGAGAATTTCTTGAGTCTTTTGGAGACTATCGGTCCTGTGGGGACTGGAGTCTACCTTATTGAGGCTTGTGGGAAGGCCACTGGTGATTTGTGGGAAGTTGCCTGATTTCCTTGACCTTCCGTCTTTCTTGTGAAGATTTCTCTCGGACACGGATGCGCTTATTCCAGTTATTGAGGGACTTTTGCTACTTTCTGCCACTTGTGTGTTCCTGTCTGCCCCCTTGTATCCATGTCTCTTCTGTCCTGCAGACTCCAGACTTCTGTGGCGGCGTGTCCCTCTGCCCCGTCCTCTACTCTTCCTCAACAGCCTCTCTAGGCGGCACTCTGTTCGATACAATTCCTCTGTGGCATGGGTGACCCGGTCCAGCTGAAGAAGCAAAGCATCGAAAGCTGGGAGGATTCTGCGGAGCGTTGCCTCCGTCTCGGCTCTCTCTTTCCAGCCTTGGCCTCCAACTATCACCCCAAGGCCTAAGGTAAGGCCAAGTCCCAGACCCGGGGCTTCAGCCAGACTGCAAGGGCTGCTGGAAGTGGGCCGCCAGGAGGCTTCAGATCCTCCATCAACACTGTCGGGAGATGGGGGAGCCTCTGGAGTGTCCAGAGGAGGAAGACACAAGGACTTGCAGTCACTTGTTGAAGAGGAACGTGAAGGCGGGAGCTCCATACCTTCAAATCGCACCTTGTGCCGGAACTATTGGGAAAGAAAGGGATAAAGGGTCAAGATAAGGTGAAGGATCAATCTGAAAGACTGGTGACATACTACAAAGTCTTATGGACAATCTGTTGGGAGAAACCTGGGGAAATGTGTCCTCTAGACCACAAAGGTAACTGTTCATGGTTTATTCCTTGGAGGGCTTGACCAGCAACTATTTAAGAGCTTTAGCCACTATGCCACACCCATAGTTAACAAGGTCTGCAATATTGCTTTATCAAGACAATGTGCTTCAGAGGGAATCTATCTGCTCTGCAAATTGCTTTGTCTTAAAAGCTTCTACTTTAGGGATCAAGGGACTATGGGCTAAATGAGCAACGCAAGGTTTGGCAAATAAACAAAGTGCCTTATGTAGAATCATCAATTTGTGATCCTATAAACCTACATAGAGTGGATAATCACATCAGATACTTGTGAGACCTAATACCAGACATGCTACATTGGTAAAAACTTGCGGACGACAAAATCTCGGGTATTTTGTAAACACACGCACCTCTTTAGCACGACTAAGCCCCATCCACATTTTGAGGCGTCGCAGGAACAACTCCACCATCTCGTAGTCCTGTAGGTCAACGGCTGGACGGTACAGTTCCGCCCTCGCCCGACGATAGTTCCTTAGCAAGGCCGAGACCAAAAGCCACAGCAAAACGAGTCTGAGTAGAGTAAAGCTAATGTAGAAGATGAAGCAGGAAGTAGAACATGGGGAGGAGCCACTGTCTGGTCGCCATGACAACAGTCCACGCCCACTAGAGCCAAGTAACTTTATGAAAGTAGAGCTAACAGTTCCGTAGCCCTCCATGGCAGAGTGTAAAATCTAGAAGGAAAAAAAGAAAGTGCTTGTTTTAAGATTTTGCTGAACTCTCGGCAAACACTCTTTAGGACTAAATCCAGAGAGAAAAGAGCAGAAATTCGATTTATTGATCAGAACAGAGTGCTTTTAACAGATATAAGATGCACAATAATGGTTCATAACTGACCCATTAAGTATTCTATGTGAGTGAGGGAGATAATTTAACAGCCTCTTACATCTGCTTCAGCATTGTGCCAATATTTGTTGCACTTACTGTACGTAAACAGCCAAGAACTTCTTGGAATTTGGATTTAATAATTAAGGGAGAAGGAAAGGGTGGTGTGTTCGGATTCATGCACAAACATATTTGTAAATGTATGCATAGACATACAACTCAACCCACAATCCTTGAGTGGTCGTCAGGGTGTTGCTAAGCAGTTGCTTGGTCACTATTATATGGTTGTTTAGGCACTCTAAATTGATGGTTGATACTGGCCCAAAAGAGCCAAACCCCAATATAGTTTTATTAACTGTCTTTCCTATAAAGTATATGTAATTTTGCACCTGCTTAAAAAAGTACTCTCCTCAAGCCGCATGATTTGAGCACAAATAGTGAGGAACAAGTTATGTCCTTATGTTTAATACATAAGGTTTGTGCATTTGATTGCATTTCTAGCCCACTGTATGAGTAATAGCAATAGTGACGCTTGACTTAAACAACTAATGACAATACCCGGTCTTTGCAGCTTGTTTTAAAGAAGGTCAAGGTCACTTCAGCATAGCAAGTTTTACCTTCCTTTGGTAGGAAGTGTAATTCAGCCAGCATCAAGGTCCTCACAAACTCAATTATGTACACAATTAAAAGACATGAACCTTTAGTTCAGATAAATCAGAGTGCTTTTATAAACTCGTGTCCTTTATGATATCTAATATATGTATTTATTCTCGTTTC
Source organism: Cyprinella lutrensis (assembly GCA_027497675.1). Taxonomy (NCBI): domain Eukaryota; kingdom Metazoa; phylum Chordata; class Actinopteri; order Cypriniformes; family Leuciscidae; genus Cyprinella; species Cyprinella lutrensis. The sequence continues at coordinate 31,333,960 of JAOTRC010000012.1, forward strand.
CTCTGCATTAGTAGGACATTTGGTTATGCATGCAGGTCATCAGGATAATCACGACTCAATGTGTTTTTTTTATATTGAAATCAAAATGTACTGGCTCATCTGTGAGCAGGACAGCAATCTTTGTGGTCTATCTATAGGTATGTTTTTCAGGGTAATGGCGGCATACCTCCATGAAGGACGAACCTCATCCAACAGGAGTAACTGAAGCTGTCTGAAATGGATGACCAGGTACTAACCCGAATTGTAACCCGACTCACTGCAGTATTAAATGTGCACCTCGACTCTCCCGTTTCCATCAAAACTGTTTGTGGGGAGTTAATATTCATGGTCGGACTGCTATAGAGCCAAACTTTTGGTCACTTAGTGCCGAAGCCAAATGTTTCATTGGTGTCAACAGTCAAATCTTGGGCTGTGGACAATGTGTATTGTTCTCTGATGAGTCCACCATCACTGTCCTACCCATATCTGTGGGAGTTACGATGTGGAGAAGCCCAACCCAGACTATTGCTGCCCAGAGTGAAAAAACAGGGTGAAGCGTCAGTGATGGTTTGGGCAGCGATATCATAGCATTCCCTACTGTGCTTGATTGGCATCACCACCAAATCAGGGTTCCTACAGGTTTCTTTAAGTTAAATTCAAGTCTTTTTAAGACCATTTATATAAAAAATGAATACCTATTTCACGTCCCTACCAGCAAAGAAAACCAAAATCCTTCGACTTGTGTTCATTTATTTTTCCATATATGGAAAAACATTTCAATAGGCCACAAGAAAGTTTGCTGAACAACGTTAAGTTGCGTTTTAACATTAGCTAGGACACCAGTTTTGACTGGATCGCTTCCCAGATCAGCATTTTTTATCTAGTTTTTATTCGTTGAAGATGTCAATAGATTTTCGTCATAGTTTTTGTCATTCAAAACTAGGTTTTATTTAGTTAGCGTCTCGTTTTCGTCAGTGAAAAAACGTCATTGAAGAAAAGTTTTCATCATTATTTTCGTCAATGAAATTAACACCGACATACAGCACAACTTTTAAGACCCAGACATCAAAATTCAAGACTTTTTAAGATAGTATTTCCAAATTCATAAATTCGATTCTTTTAAGCCTTTTTAAGACCCCGCAGGAACCCTGCAAATAATACCGAACCATTCTGGAGGACCATGTGCACCTAATGGTTCAAAAATTGTACCCTGAAGGGGGTGCCATGTATCAGCATGATAATACGCCAATACACACAGCAAGACTTCTGTTTGATAAACATGAAAGTGAATGGCCTGTATAGTCACCACATCTGAATATTTTTGAGCCACTTTTGGGGTGTTTTGGAGGAGCGAGTCAGAAAACGTTTTTCCTCCAGCATCACATAGTGACCTGGCCACTGTTCCAGAGGAGGAATGGGTCAAATCCCTCTGGCCTCTGACTTGTGATGCTGGAATGGCCGCAAAAGGAGGCCCTACATTATAGACCATTTCAAAAGATGTAAACAACACTGGTCCAGAAACACTTCCTGTTTCAGTTTGTAACTCTTTTCTTTATTTCGCATGTAAAGAAAACATCTTAAAGATGCTTGTTTAACTTTTTGATTCAATTGTATATGTTCTGTTGGTTTTATTTCATCCCAGCTTCAATGAAGTGTTAAAAAACTGAAACAGGAAGTGCTTCTGGACCAGTGTTGTTTACATCTTTTGAAATGGTCTATACTAATAAATGATTGTGGTGGTCTAAAACCAGCTGTTTCAGTTTCATTGTCCAACCCTATAGTTTAAATCACATTAAATCACAGATGGTGTGCATGTGTGTCCTAACCAAGTGTCCAGTGTGTGAGTATGCCAACAGGAACACGAGAAGAGTGATGGCAACCGTCAGCATCTCCCAGAAAGATCTCCTCAGCGTCCTCCCGAAAACCCCCCATTCTCTCATGAAGCGCAGCTGGTGCGATGCCTAGACAGAGAGAAATGAGCAGTGATGCCTCAGTAAAATGTATTTTCATACCATTAATTATTGCAGAATTAAATATTTAGTGTTGTCTGGTGTTGTCTGAGAAGAGCGTGAGGATGGAATTCATAACTTTTTTTTGTTGAAACTAACTCATAGCGCATTTATTAGCAAGGCAATCTCACTGCAGTAGCCTGAAGTGAAGTGCCTTGCTCAAAGGCACAATGGGCTCATTCTTCTAGTTATCAAGTCTGAAAGTTACAGCTACGCTTAGTAATTTTATTTGGTCAGCGAACATCCATAGGGCACTCAAATTTGGCAAACTCATGCACGTTTGAGCTTCCGCAAGAACCAATGAGGTCCGTTCTCCCGAGTACAGTTTTGTGGAGAACCAATGAGGTTTTTTCTCATGCAAGTACGGTTTAGCTTCCCTTTACCACATCTGAGGACTCTAGTTTCAGAGTTTCAAGAAGATCGGAGGGGGTCAAAATTTTGGCCAAAAAAAAAAATGACAGTGTTACCCCTTATGTTTTTTTTCAGGTCCAAATTTTGACCTTCGATATCTCGGCTCTGGAAGGGT
>JAOTRC010000012.1:31536550-31547241 GCA_027497675.1 Cyprinella lutrensis
GTAAAACTCAACTGTTTAACTCTGGGGGAGTTGTAAAATTAGCCTATTTCCAAAAAAAAGTGGAGTATCCCTTTAAATAATGGATATGCTGTATGGACAGATTAGTGTTATTACACAGATTTAATAATACACATATTAAAAAGAATAATACACATATTTAATATATATTGTTGTGGTTTTCACAGTTCTGCAGGCTGGAGGTTATCATAACGGATTGGTCCGGCCCGCAATGCCCTTCAGGAGTCACGTTTACCAGCCCACTGAGATGACACTGCTCATGAATGCAGGACAGGTGAGATACAATACATTCACCATACATTTAGATACTGAAAGAGTCTCAGTCTCACGCATGATTCGCCTCCTGCTCTGTGTTTCAGATCCCAACCGCCCCTCCAAACTTCACCGGGAGGCATCTGTGGTGAGAGCGGCCACCATGGCAATAATGTCCTCTTCTACTTCAGCTGACTTCACAGGGTCGAAAGGCACTTTATTGCGGTTCCATGTTAATAATTTGGGAATGCTCCACTAATAAAAATACCTAAAGTAAAGCTGATTTAATTTAACAGGCATTTTCGACATGGGAGCAGGCTGATTTTGCACATGATCTCTTTTAAGTGCTTAATACAAAATACAAGACGCATTACATATTTGATATTACACTGATGATGTCTGTTTAGATTAAACGAATCAGACAAATCAGAATTTACATAAAAAGATAAGTCCATATGAAGCGCCATTCACAAGCCCATTTTACTTACATAATGCGACATTTCTGAGCGTAAGAGAATAATTGTTTATATGAATGAATGGTTTTAATCATTGTGAAGTGATTGGCTGTTTAAAAGTGTCCCTATATGGCAAGTGATTGGAACATGTTTTGCTAATGTTCTCATTAAGTTATGAGTTTCTGATTGTTAGCTGAACGTTCAAAGCGTCCAGGTTTTAAACAATTAGTAGCATTTAAAAAACATTATTTTTGTACTAACGTTTTGAGAACATTATTAAAGACCAGATAACACTGAACAAATATTCAATAGAGAGCAAAGGCTGGGTTCTGGAAGTTAAAACTTCATTCATTTTTTCCATAGGGAAAGTTGATTTTTAAACGATAACTTATAAATGTTCAAAAACATCCTTTCTGTGAGCTATGAGGTTTTTAATCAATGGTGTTTGTTACTGCTGAAGATTTTTCAGCTTATTTTTAAAATATTGTGTTTAACAGGGGAAGTCTTGGTGAAAAACTACATTACCCATGATGCTGTTCAAAAATGCCACCAATCAGAGTCGAAACAAGCAACAGGTCCCAAAATAGCATATTTTGCACAAAACTTCAAATATATTATTTTTATATATACAATCACCATTTGTAAATGAGAAGTTGTATATTCCTCCATTGTTTTTAATTAAATTATACTTAATGGGGTTGTAATTTTTTACCTCACCAAAGCTGTTAAGGCTACACAGGCTCGTAATTTTAAATTAAAAATTTTTAATTAATTTTTTTTTTTGCTTCAGATCAAACTTTTTAGTGTTGTGATACACCTTGTAGCTGACTGGCTTAATGAATTATAATGCTTTAACAAAGACTTTTTTTAAATCCCAATGGGAGAAATAAATGGAAAAATACTTCCGGAACTAGAGGGCGCTGTTGCACTCAATTACCGTTACTGGAATAACATTTGTTCATAACTTTGAGAGAACCTTGCCAGAACGTTCTGAGAACGTCCCTGTTAGCTGGGTGGGGATCTGTGATGTCAGTCAAAAAGGCACGTTTTTTTTTTCAGAGTTCCGTTTACAAAGAATAACATGCACAGATTAATAATTCAAAATGTAACCAAAAATGTGTATTAAAAAGATAGTTCGCCCAAAAATGAAAATTCTGTCAGTATTTAGCTACTCACCCTCATGTTGTTCCAAGTGACGCTCAAAGAGAAGGAAGTGAATAGTTGACTTGAAATAAAGTCGTTATGTTGATAAGATGGAGCCACTGTAGTCACTTGGACTATATTTACCTTGTCTTTAATAACTTTTCGAGGCCGGCAAGTTTCAATCCCTCAAGAAGCCTATGGACTAGTATGGAGAAATGATCCAGCTCTCAGATTTCATCAAAAATATCTCAATGTGTGTTCCGAAGGTCTTACGGGGTTGGAACAACATGAGGGTGAGTAAATACTGACCGAATTTTAATTTTAGGGTGAACTATCCCTTTAAGGACGTAAATAAGGTTTTTATGTGATTTCATGTTGACTTTACAGAAAGATTTGTGTGTGAGAGAATGAAAAATGGATTATCTCATTAATTTCTAGCCTTAGCAAATCTTCTGCCTGCATTCCACTGTAAATAATCAAATTCTATGACTTTGAAATTGATTAAAATGTATTTAATTTACTTAAACTGTTTTGTATAAATAGTCCAATTGTTAACCCTTTTTCAAATGTTTATCTTTGTGTTTGTTTTGATATTACTTCAGCGTTTGGTGTGTTTTTTTTTCTCCAAACTTTGCACGCTTGATTGCCAGTCTTCATGATGCAGTTGATGCCATTCATCTATAAATTTTACGCCGTGTTTGATCTTGTAAGGCAATACTGTGTTGACTGAGTGTGTTCTCTGCAGTAATGAATGTGTATGAATGCTGCTGCCTCACAGAATGAGACACTTTCAACAGGGTCGGTGGAAAATCCTGAATTCGCTCTTTATTATGCTCGTGGTGCACAAAATGGTTGTATTTTTCCCTATATTGGACGTCTCTATATTTGAAATAAATTATAATAAACATTCCTGCCGTGTTTTCAAATCGTCTCCTGTCACCGTTTGCGAATTGCGTTGTGCGCATGCGCACACGCGTTATTCTGCTGTTGTTTAAAAATGGCGGTTGGCAAAACATGATGCATTTTCTAGTTGCTGTCGTTGCCAAGGAAGTGGACGAGCGATTTCTTCCGGATTAAGAGTCAAAAGGAAAGCTTTCCCACGTGTGGCGAATGTGTAAGTAATAAAACATACATGCAACTTAAATAATACAGTGCCAAACGAGTAATAATATTAACCTGCTATTAGCGAAGCGCTCGCTAGCTGCATATAGTTAACGTTACTTATGCACGTAATTTAGCTGCGTTTTAACGATATAAGTTTTTTGAATAATGTTGGTATAATAAGTAAGATGCTTCTGTATTTTACAAATTAAAAGATATATATTTTTAAATTGACCCAGCTGTCATGGCATAAACACATCAACATACTACATAGCCGCTAGCGCTAATGTCATTTTTATGTTTTGCCTTCTCGACACAAACAGCTTAGTTTGTACTGAATAAGTTAATGGATAATAAATTCTCGAAAAAATAATTAACTTTAGTATATGAGTTTCTTCTTTAAACCAAACATAGTCAATCGGATTTATATTAAAACAAATATCCTGGCTTTTCCCATCTTTATAATGGGAGTGGATGGTACCTTAGATTTTTAAGTCCAAAAAGCATATCCATCCATCATAAAATATATCCATATGGCTCTAGTAGGGTTAATAAAGGCCTCATAAGGCAAAGTGATGCATTTCTGTGAGAAAAAAAATATTTATAACTTCATAATCACTGGCTAGTTTCAGTGCAAGAGTGACCTATAGATAAACATGTGAATGTTTCATATAAATATGAATGTCATTCATTCATCTCAAATAATGTTGTTTTCCTGCGTTTGTAGATGGTGAAGGCTGACCTAGAATCTGAAACCAAACAAACAGAACCGATGAAAAGCAACTCAAGGATGCAAAAAGCAAGTTTTTGAGGAATCTGCTGACGATTTAATTCAACTCAGGAAAACATGGCAGTCGACGGGGCGACCAAAGAGAAGAAGAAAAAGAAGAAAATAAAGGTGAAGGAAGAAGTCGTCGACCAGGATGAGGGAAACTCAAACGTGATTCAGTGCCATGATGTGTCCGTTCAGACTGTTGTGAAAAGAGAACCGATGATCGTAAACGCCAGTAATGAGGAGGAGAAGAAAAAGAAGAAGAAAAAGAAAGTGAAGGAGGAGATGGAAGCAAACAGCCCCGTGACGGTGTGTCACGATGTGTCCGTCCAGACGACCGTCAAAGCTGAGCGCTCAGAAATCAATATCAGCGATGCTCCCGACAAGACCATCAAGAAGAAAAAGAGGAAGATCAAGGAGGAGGAGCCAGAAGAGGGTTTAGTGTCCAAGAAAAAGAAAGGCAAGAAAAAAGGTTATGAAGATGAGGTGGAAGGTATTCAAAATCAAAAGACGAAAAAGGAGGTGGAGGTCAAAGAGGAAGATGTCGATTTAGGATACAATGTAGAGACGCTGAAGAAGAAGAAGAAGAAAAAAAGAAAACCAAACTCAGTTTCGGAGGACGGAGAAACAAAGACAAAGAAAAGGAAAAAGACAGAAGCTGAGGAAGTGCAGAAGGAGAAAAAGAAGAATAAGAAGAAGAAACAACGGCCGAATGACATCATCGGCTTAGAGACAAAGCCGGAGAAGAAGAGCAAGAAGCAGAAGAAGAAATTAAAATACACAGACGGCGGTGAGAGTCTTCCTCACGCGAACGGAGGACCCGTCAGCTCGCCGGATAAGAAGACGAAAAAGAGCGTCAAGGTGAAGGGTTATGATGTCATCGAGGTGATGGAGGAGGAGCCGGCGGGAAAGGAGGAGAGGAAAGAAGTGCAGAACAAGGCGGACGTTAAAGAGGAGCGTCGTGAAGCGCCGAGGGCGAGTAAAACGGTGAGTCTCGCTGAGGTTTATTCTGATGCGGAAAAACCGAGGCTTGTGATTGGCTGTTGACATCACTGTCGGAATTACGTTTACTCTTAGTGTGTATATTTGACGTTTACAAGGTGTTGTTTTAGAGTTATTTGTATGTATTTATTCATATATATTTTTTTTAATATATATTTTAGTTAAAGTTTTAGTAATTTTGTTGTATTTGTGACATCAAATATGTCTATAATTTAAAAATGGTGGCAGTATATATATATATATATATATATATTTAAATTTGAATTATCTAAGCAATACTTGGAAAAAAGGACAGACAATATGTTAAAATTTCAACCAACAAAAACTACTTTATTTTGAACAAATACACAGAAAAAAGTGAAATTTAAATGAAGATGGTGATCGGTAAAAAGGAACTCTAAGTCTTTAAAAAATCGAACACGGGAACTGTTAAAAAATAAAAGAAAAAAAATCACTCATGAAAAAAACACAAACACTCTCCAAAAAACACGAACACTTGAACTGTTAAAAAATACAAGAACAAAAATCTGTCATTAAACAAACACTCTCCAAAAACCACGAACACTTGAACATGAACTGAAAGTCTCAACGTCTATTTGCGCTCTCTGCGCTTCTTTATGGCCTCCTTGACCTTCTTTGAGACCTTCTTTTGGCGGGTTAGACTGACAAGGGTCGTGGAGGTCGGAGAAAAGATGGCCTTTTTGAATTTTAGCGGGGACACGTGCCTCTGGGTCGACGCTAAAGATTTCAGGGGAGTCAGGAGCACCGTAGTGTTCAATCTCCACCGTGGATACTTTTTGGGGGTGGCCTTCTCCTCCTCTTGGGATCCCACCGCCGTTCCTCCTGACTCGGCCTTCTCCCCCTCCAATCCTTCTTGGGATCCCACCGCCGCTTCTCCGTCTGACTCACCCTTCTCCTCCTCCTCCTCCTCCTGCTGCTCCCCATGCTGCGCAAAGTAAAACAAACAAGCACACACAAAGACATGGTAAGCGATCGGTTGTGATGTTGCAAAAGGGATTTTATAACTCTGCAGTCAAAGGAAGCCAACTTACCTCACTGGACTCGGTGCTGGACGTCCCAGACTCCTGGTACTCCGGGGTCTTGGTCGCCTCTGGAGTCGTGCTGCCCGACATTAGCTCCTCGTCCGGGGACTCTGGAGCACTCTTCTTCTTTTTGAGGGGCTCCTTCCCCTTCCCCTTTGCAGGCTGCTTGCACTTCAGGGAAGTCGGCTCCTTTTACGGGGAGCCCCTCTCTTCACCCTCCAGGTGCATCGAATAGCCTCTGGTGCTCCATGGCCTGCTGGGAGGTCAAGTTGGCGACGTAAAGCTTGTCCACCGTCCTCGTGTCGTGGCACATGAACTTCGACAGCTTGACCCGGTCGTCTATCAAGTGGGTGAATTTAATCTGGAAGGACAGAGACAGAGAAAAGTAAAAACCAATGCTGCCACCGGGGAGGACCTCCGAAATGCGTGCCAGAGCGGAAACAAACACTCACGTGACTGGCGATGGACGTGCGGATGTCGGTGAAGGTGGGGCAGTCGGGAAGGCCCATCGACTTTCAGGCCTCCTGGAAGTACGAGTTGAGGTTTTTGCATGGGTTTGGGGTCAAGTTGAAAAACAAGAATTTGGCAGTGGGTCCGCCAGTTAGCTAATCCTTGACCCAGAGGAGTCGATTGATCCAATCGAACTCCTCCGTCAAAATGATCTGGGCGTACCCGAAAGCCATGTTCGTCTTGTGGTTGGCGACCTGTGGACACACAAGGAAAAAAAATAAATCAATTAAAAAAAAACATACAAACACATCGGGCACAGCAAAGAAGAGTCAGACGCTCACATTGATCAGGTATGCCTTCTCCGAAGTCGATTTGCGGGCCCCCAGAACCTCCTGCAAGGTTATGTTTTGCAACACCCCCCCCCACGATGGGGGACGCGTCACTCACGCGTGTATCCTGGCGGTGTCGTTCAGGAGATGGACGTCTGCCAGGTTCTGCTTTCCCCTCGCCATGGCCACCAAAAATTTCTTGATTCGGTACACCTGACAGTCGACTTTTTCTTTGAGCTTAGTGCCAGGGTCCGGGCCTTCCCTGTGTCGCCTGTACTCCTCCACGATCTCGTCTGTAAATAAAAAAAAAATAAAAGAGAGAAAAAAGAGACGACGGCAAAAGAGTAAAGTGTTAGCGTTAGCACGGGCAAGAGTTAAATAGAGAACCAGGTGAAAGCGTCATGCTCACTTAGCACGGCCACGTGCTCGGGGTAGTGGGGTTCCTCCGCGTCCATGTCCTCCGGCTGCTGGCTGGTGGAAGGCTTCTCTTCGCCCGGAGTCTTCTCCTCACTGGTGCCAGACGAGGCGTGGGGCTGCTGCTGAGGGGTGGAGAGAGCCTCCGATGAAGACTTGACGTCCTCTTCCAAGGGGGCGACTTCCTCTTCCTCCGGACCCAGAGAGGAGAGGAGCCTTTTGGCCACCCGCCCGATTCGGGCCGAGCCCAAGGAGGTCGACCTCCTCTTCAGGATTCGATACCTCCGGGTGACCATCCGGAGGGTCTCGCTCAGGGTGTTGACTTGCTTGCTCAGGTCGACCACCTGGTTCCTGAGGAGCTCCTTGGCGTTCCTGCAGCCCGGCTTTTCACACTCCTCCTCCTCCAGGCTCTCTGGGTCTGGGGGGTTGGACGGGTCCTCCTCCATGAACTGTTGCTGCTCCAGGTCGAGGGTGGACACCATCGGAGGAGTGGGGTTGGAGGCCCTCAGGGCAGTCAGCTTTTCAAGGCACACACTCCTCTTACAGTACCAGAGCGCTTCATCCTGTACCCCCTGGGTGACCACCAGGTGCTACCCGAGCCGGGCATACGAGCGCAAACAAAGCGGGCAGGTTTCAGCTGGCATTAAAAGTAATTTACTGTACACTTACCTGTAAATGGAGTTCAATTTGACGTAATTTCCTGTACACTTACCTGTAAATGGAGTTCAATTTAAATTCAATGTACACTAACATAAAAATGAAGTGCAATTTAAAGTAATTTATTGTACACTTACCTAAAAATGGAGAGCAAATTTAAGTAATTCAATGTACACTTACCAGTAAATGGAGTGGATCATCCCAGCCACAATTTAATAGGCTTTCTGGGCCAGATCTGTAAAATGGTATAAATACTGAACTGATGGCAGTTAGAATGTTTAAGCTGAAACTTATATCTGGCACGGATCTGGTTCACAATCAGAAAACGTCTGAGAGAACGGAGGCAAGGGGCTTAAAACGGATCCGGGCCAAATGTAATTGCTATCTGGGTCAGCACGGACTAAGCGCGGCAAACGTCGACAATCATTCACGCGCAAAACTTTAAACATCCCCCAATTACATGCCTCCTGGTAAACATTTCAAAAAGTTATGAATTCACTACATACCAACGGGCTGTGTGCTCCTGACGACGGGCTGTGAATCAACGCACTGAATCAACCACAACAGACGCCATTCCACTCCTTCTATGAAGCTTACAGCGCAGCTGCGCATGCTCATCCCAAATGACTCACGCAATAAATAATCATAACATAGTAAATATAATAATAGCTTAATAAATTCTACTGTTCTCAATGTTTAAGAAGACTTTTTAATTCTTATTTTACTTTCTGTTTTATAACTATTTTTTTACCAATATTTTTCTCTTGACTCAAAGAACCGAACATTCATACATGGTGTATTCACTTCGCATAGACAGCAAAAGGGGTGTTCGAGGTGCACGGCACATTCAATACAACACTGCCGATAGTTCAACAGGGAGCGCGCAGCTCTTAAAGGGGCCATACCTTATTTCCACTTGTTACAAGTTGTACATTTTACTTCCCCCTCAGCATATTATAAGTGCTGCTGTTAATGTTTTTAGTTTTTTATATAAGCAGTTGATCAGATAGATTATTATATGTAGTAGAGATGCACCGATTGATAGGCTGGTGTTCGGAATCGGCCATGATCGGCGACCGGCCGGTCAGTCTGACATTTACCAATTTATGCCGGTCAAATGCACTCGGGCGCCGCATGAGACTGCACATGGAACGCACATGTAGTAAACCTTGTGAATTAAGGCCGTTTCACACTGGTAGCCGGAGCAGCGCGTGAGCGTCGAATCGGGGCGGCACGTGAGCAGCAGTGAAGCGCGGTTTTCGGCGCCCAGTCTAGTTTTTGCTGCACTCAAAGTGAAAGCACACTTTTGATGGACAAAATAAATGTGATTTCATCAAAAAATTTGCATTTCTGGTGTGTTTTAACAAGAACTGATGTAGGCTAGGCTATGTCAGAAAAGAAAATGAAGACTTGTTTAAAATATTTATAGAAAATGTACCCATTTAAACTTTTTATCATTTCCCAATCGTTTCCCTGCACATGCTCCACTTGTCCTGTTTAGCCCGACTGGACAAGTGTCAGATGAGAGTTGAACTGTTTGAGAAATATAACTTCCCATTGATGTACAAGTAATTGCAATAGGCCTGTGTGTGTGAGAGAAATAAGGCTATTTTTATTTTAAATAAAATGTTATTGAATTTAATTGCTAATTGTTTTTTGGTTATTGGATGTGAAAAGGAAATTGTGTGTGAATTTCCCACAACAGGAGTAATTTTTATAGTTCTGTTTTATAGCAATTATCTGTTCAAAATGTTCTATGCAAACTGTTCTATTAAAGAAAAGAGAGAAAATACATTTTAGTGTGTGCTGTAAAGTGGTTTAAAAAATGAAATCGGTATTGGATAAAATCGGTATCGGCAGGTCAAACAAAGGTCAAACAAAAATCGTATCGGCAGGTCAAACAAATCGGAAACCGGGATCGGCCTTGAAAACTGTAATCGGTGCATCTCAAATATGTAGGCTTTAAGGGTTAGTTCACCCAAAAATGAAAATTCTGTCAGTATTTACTCACCCTCATGTTGTTCTAAATGGTTCATGTTGTTCTTTATTTGTTCTGCTGAACACAAAGGAAGATGTTTGGAAGAATGTTTTAATCAAACAGATCTCAATCCCCATTGACTAGTCTCCACCTCTATATCTTGAAATGTACATAAAACACAACATAAACTGCTTTAGTTAGACTTGATTTTTTTTACAAAGCAGACAACAGTGAGAACAGCAATAAAAGAATCCTGCTTAAAAAGATACAAACCGAGTCTCCTGGTCTTTGCTACACTTTAGAAGAAATAGGTTTTCTACAACCATTTCGACAGAGACTGATCAATCAAAACTAACTTTAGCTGGAAATAACATTCAAGAACTGCTATAAAAACCAAACCAATCTGCTACCTTAAATTATGTTTATCTCTGTAAAGCTGCTTTGAAACAATCTGACTTGACAGAAATATAATGTATTTCATGATTTACAATTTCTAAATGAATAAATTATTTCTGGTTGCAGTGTTTTAAAGGGTTAGAACTACTCCTTTAATATGGAAGAGGCAATCCCCAAAAGGAGAAGGAGGATTAAAGGGGTCATGACTTTTTAAAGTTTATTATATTGTTGTCTGAGGTCAACTTGTAACGTTCGCTTGGTTTTTGCATTCAAAAACATCAAAATGAACAAGTAATAGGCTCTTTTGTACCCAGGTTGTGAGCCTATGGTTTTTATGGGCGTATCGCACTGAAGACTTGGAAGTAAACACCCACTGTTGCGAGTGGAGAACAGTTTTGCATATTATAATGAGTTTAACTCACCCATCAGTGCACATGGGGGAAAACGTCCAATTTAAAATGGCAACCGAATTCGCCCATACATGTTCGACCCAGAGCCCATGTGTTGCACAATTCCTGTCAGATCCAATATAGACAGCACAGCACCGTTCTTTACTCTTAATCGGACTGCAAATCCAGTCTTGTTTACAAAACAATCCTCAGTCAAATGAAGCGAACAGACGACGATGTTTTACCCTCATCAGCTGGAACGTCATTAAAAATAAAGTTTATCCATGCAGTC
>JAOTRC010000012.1:31745813-31758444 GCA_027497675.1 Cyprinella lutrensis
TAGCACCTAAATGGACAAAAGTTTACCTTTTGAAAAGGTACAACCCCAGTGACAGCTGTTTTGTACCTTTTTTTCCGAGGATGTAATATTATTTGAATGTAGGATAATACAGTGATAATGTTCCTCCGACACGAGTCTATTGCATCACAGAGACAGTAATAACAGTCACTCACTGTGCAGTGTGTGTGTGTGTGTGTGTGTGTGTGTGTGTGTAGCTGAACACTGAAGCTCAGCACTTTTACAGCATCAGTAATCGCCACAAATCCTGACCTACTGACTGAACATCCCACAGCTGCACTCAAACACACACACACACACACACGGAGAAATCTCACACTCGACAGAGTATGTGCGGTCGTGTAGATTTAACACTGATAGATTGATCGACTCTGACCAGAATGCACTTTACAATAATGTTTTATTTGTTAAAATTAGTTACGAATAATGCAAAATATTTCTACAGTAGCCTACTAACGTTCATTTTAATATTTAATAACACATTTTTAAATACATTAGCAGTAATATTTTAGTTTTATGTTGAAATAGCATTTTTATAAAAAATTTAATTTCGGTAAATAATTTCAGTGCTTTTCTAAGTTTTTCAACTGATATTTACATTTTATTTCACATCAGCGTTAGACATGTTTTTAATATGTTTAGTTAACGATAATAACCCTGAACATTTCTTAATGCACTGTGAACTAACATGAGCAAAAACTTTAGGATTAGTTGCATGTAATCATGCATAATTTATAGGGCTGTGCAAAAATTAATTGCGATTAATCGCATCTGTCTGTGTTTACATAATATAATTGTGTGTGCTGTGTATAATTACTTTGTATATATAAATACCTATGCATGAATGTATATATTTAAGAATTATTTGCGCTTAAATTCTATATATATATATATATATATGAATAACATTTTCTTAAATATATACATGCATGTGTGTGTATTTATATATACAAAATAATTATATACAGCACACAAATATATTATGTAAACACAGACTTTTATTTTGAATGCGATTAATCGCGATTAACTTTTGCACAGCCAAAGTATAAAGTAATGTTAAGGTGCTAAACATGTATATTATATTACATTTTTTAGGTCATTTTATTACTGATTGATCTAGATTAATAAATCCCAGGGAGGGTACCAAATGAATGTTGACAAATAATGTAGCTTAATTGTAATATTAGTAATATTAATCTCTCTCTCTCTCTCTCTCTCTCTCTCTCTGGCAGTAATATGCCATTCGTTTTATTATCACTTGTATTCTTTAATCATTCAAATTAAATTCATGTTTGTTTGTTTGTTTGTTTGTTTGTTAGTGCAAAAATTACGAGACGTAAGCTGAATTGGTTCTAGCGTGTCATGCGAGAAGATTTGAGCTTTCGTGTTTACCTTATCATATTTAATTGATAAGCTCTGTTCAGTGTTAAATAAAAGTCTAAATTAAATCAGTTGAATGATGAACTCACCCGTCGATCTCTGAACTCTGTGAACAAGTCACTCACTAATGAGCAACTGACGAGTCCTTCGGCGGATATGATGTGTTGCCTCCCATGGCAACACAACACATTATTTAAAACAACGTTTCATTACTATTCTCATTACTTTAGTAGGCAAAGTAACGCCTTATTTCACTCAAACTGCTCTCTTTATTTGATTTCGGGCACGAAGAAATTCGAATGAGCTTCGTTTGATCCATCGTGTTTCCTCGTCTAGTCAGCGTTTGCCGGTTTCGCGTCACGTGACCCGCGTCAGTTTCGGTAGCGCACTGCCGCCTAGTGGAGAACTTCGAAACAGCAGCGCATCAAATTAATAAAATAAAAAAAAATAATGATTTTTTAATGATTAAAATTAATAAAATAATGATTTTGTACAGTTTGAAATATATTAATATTTCCGGTATACAGCGCATCCCTACCCTGAAGATATGTGTGATCTCTCTGTCTGATGTGTGGTCTGATGTGTGTGTGATCTCTCTCAGCAGAAAGCCTGTGCAGAAGGAGGAGAATCTGAGCGCTGAGGCTCAGCGAGTGATCGCAGGCCTGCCGGATCTGTCGTTCATGCAGGCGAAAGTCCTCATGTTCCCCTCCACGCTGACCCCTCTCCCACCCGACTGATGATGCGTTCTTCTCCCCGCCTCTCTTTCTCTGTGTATCGCTCTCCAGTTACACCACACCGACAGTCACATGATTTTAATTCCATCCTTACGACTCCTAGCTCTTTTGTGTCATTATTAAGTTTAAACACATCATGTTACGTTAAGAGAGAGTGCGTGAGATAATCGGCTAATCACTGATCGCTTTAGAGAGGAGAAAAGACTAGATTAATTTATTTGTAGAATGACAGTAGGAAAAGATGTGTATATAATCAGGGTTACGGTTAAGTTAATGTGTGTGAGAGAGAGAGGCACTTGTTGTTTTTGGTTTGTTTTTATGAAACACTGGCTTAAAAGTCCTTGATCGGCACAAATGATTACGTGAATGATCTGATTTGTACTTAGATATATAAACGCGTAGTTATATAGACTTGAAATCAAACCGTCTGCAAAATTAAATTTCCTTTCGATTTTTGCGTAACAAAGGACTTTTTTTAATCGTTTGACTACTACATTACAATCAACATTGGTATTACTTGTAGGTTTTAGTTTTTTGATTTCGCACACGCATTAGTGAACACAAAATACAATTTTTTTCTTTCTTTAATTAATTTGCTTTCCTCACTGACACACTGTATCAGAAACTATAGGAACGACGGCTTTTCTTCAATGTTTTGCTGCTCGCACTCGGTTCTTATTTTGTTGTTTGTTACTGTAAGTTATTGTTTAATGTAAGTTGAAACCACTGGCTCTGGACTGTAATGTAGTGAAGGAATTGTTGAATGAATGATTATCTTGAATAAATATATATATATAGATATATATATAGCTGTATTGAGAATAAGGGACCAATATCTGCTGTAACGTTTTGCTCATTTTCCTGTTATCATTGTGTATTTGATCATGCTGTATCTGTTTTTTATTTAATCTTCCAAGTCCTTAGAAACTCTTTAGGAGGACGTCTGCCGTCACAGTGGTCCTGTACGCCAGGAGTGCATGATGGGAAATGTTCACCAGAAATCATCTGTAAAGAGTTTCCCATTTTTGGCTTTTTTTTTCTCCCAGTTTTGTGTGTGTGTGTCATTGTTTATTCTGTCTCCTGGAGGATTTTGCACATTGTAAAGACATACGGAAGAACTGCTTACATAGTTAACTGTGGCTTCGGACTGTGTACAGTCAAACTATGGATCATGTAAAAATTGTTATGGGAAAATTCCTATGGAAAACTCATACAGATGAATGATATCTCTAAAGAGCCTGTACCGAGGTCAATCGCGCATGCCTGGGTTCTTTGAAAAAAAACAAACTAGTGTGTAAATTTTCTTTAAGTGTACACAAGAAATTAAAATAATTTAAGAGAAAATTGTGTCCGACTTTTAATTCATGTCTGTGTTTAATTGGTTTATTTTAGGACAACCTCACTGCAATTTTATTTTTGGAATTACTTTTATTTTAAAAATCTTTAAATACTAAAATAGTGTAATATCAAATTTCCACAAGAAAAAGAGTAATAAAATATCACTTAATGATATTACAAAATGGCTGCAATATATTACATCACATTGCTACTGTATCAAAATAAATATGAACGAACAAATATATACGTAACCCTGTTTGCTGTACATAATACAGACAAAACAACCTTATAGGGACCACTTTGAAATTCATTTTGGATATGTTTTAGCTTACCTCAAGGTTATCCAAGATGTAGGTGTCTTTGTTTCCACAGCATTTTCAATTTTGACATTTTTTTGGTCAAGCCGCCGTTGTTGTCTGTCAGTCATATAATGCAGGTCTATGGAGCCCACCTCAAAGAGTATCCACAGAGAAGTCAAAATTAAACATGATTTAATAACTCGTAAATATAAGTACACATTGATGGTCTAGGACACGAAAAAAGCGGTTTGTGTGAGAAAACGAATAGTATTTATATAGTTTTTACCTCTTGTTAACAGCCGTCGAACGTTCTGAACCTAACCGTCTCCAACGTGACGCCGGAAGTGATCGCGTGCGTAGGCTAAATCACGCACACGGAAATTGTACCTTTCACTAAACATATTAAGATGTATCGGAATCGTCTTCAATTGCGATTTCCCGTATATATAAATAAGTTTAGTGAAAGGTAACTTTCGAAATCTCAGTGTAAACAATGCGTGACGTACGTAGGCACGCGATCACAACAGGTGTTTTGACGAATCATGATACCCATGGAGATTTGCTACTTACCGGTTATGCGCATGTGCAGACTCACAGTTTTGTTTTTTGTTTTTAACAAAAGGTACATTTTCCTGTTATAATGTATAATTTCCCTTTAAAAAAATGCTTACTATTATATGAATATTTAGTCGGCCAGCTGAAAAAGAATAACTGAAAGTTTCAGTTACTAGGAAAGGTGTACTTTGACAAGTCAAAGATGAATATTTTATGATAATTTTTACTTTTCACACTGTTTTAAAAGTAAAAAACAGTAGTCTACAGTATACAGTAGCTACTCATAATTTAGAATTGTCTTATAATTGTATTTCATACGACTTTAATTGACATTATGTGATCAATTCGCGCTACGGTAGCATTTTTCGACAACCGGCGTCACGTTGGAGACGGTTCAGTTCGGTTCAGTTGGACATCTGATTCAGATCAGTTTGACGGCTGTTACAAGAGGTAAAAAATATATAAATACTCTTCGTTTTCTATTTTTTTTCTATTTTCTAATTGAATTATGTTTAATTTTGACTTCTCTGTGGATACTCTTTGAGGTGGGCTCCATAGACCTCCATTATATGACTGACAGACAACAACGGTTAGACCAAAAAATGTCAAAATTGAAAATGCTGTGGAAACAAAGACACCTACATCTTGCTAAAACATATCAAAAATTCATTTCAAAGTGAACTATCCCCTTAATATTTCCTGATGCGAGTACAAAAAGTATAAAATGCACATCAAATTATTTATGACCCGACCAAAACCTCCATGACGTGATCCAGTTCGTTCAGATCAAGTTTGGACGGAAGAGCCGATTGGCTCGTCCCGCCGTTTCCGTAACCGGCGAGCGTCTTAACGAGGTCCTCCGTTACCATGGAAACGCTCAGGGATGAACTGCACGGGGTGCTGTCGAACAGGAAGTTGTCTATTTCCGTGAACAGCAAATCGTCCAATGAGAAGTCAGCGAGGTATGAGGGGGCGTGGCTAGACGTGAATAGGGCGGAGTCAGAGAGAGAAACGGCGGAGTCCACAATGCTGTGCATTTCAGAAAGATCCGGATCCGGATCTCTCGGTTCTCCGGAATTACCCGAGTCTGCGCCACTGTTAAAGTCCGGCACATCCTGGTCTGACGTAGAGAATAAAGCGGTTATTCCCACTGTGGGACACAGAGCTTCGATCTCAGCCAGCGCGGTGCTGAAACTGTCCTTCGTCACAGGGGCCGAGGGAGTCTGCGGGCTGGAGACACACTCCTCTCCTCTCAGCTCGTCCTGGATGTGCCGGAGTGTGTTGGTGATGAGCACCCTGCGGGCCAGGTCCGGCTCCCCGTGCCCCGGCCGGGTGTGCAGCTTCAGTAAGGAGAGGTTGAGCACCGTCTGCCGCTGGAACCAGTAGCAGGTGGAGGAAGCCTCCATCTTCATCACACCATCCTCTTCCTCCGGCTCCAGCTTACGCTTCAGGCCTTTACCCAACATGAAGCGTTGATCTAAGAGAGAAACACAGTTCGAAAGTGCATCATTGATATTTCTATTTTCATATTTGAATTAATATACATTTATGATACAGTAGTTAACATTTTAAGTGGATCAAAAAAGTTAAAAGTTGTCCAAAGACAAGAAAGGGTGTATACAAAATTTAAGTACAACTTTGATGAAAGCTATCCGCTTGTAGAAATGTTAACTACTGTAGTTAAACATTTTTTTTATTTATTTAAATTTAAATGTATTTATTTTATTAAATTTATTTATTTTATTTAAATTATATTTATTTTTGTTTCAAATGTGTAGTTGGATTTTACTTAAAGAAACATTTTATAAAATTAACTGAATTGATTTCTTAATACATTTAATGAACAGAATTAAATAAAATGCCAATATTTACTAAAATTACTAACATTTTTTGTTTCGAATTTTTTGTATATGTTATAAAATGCCAATATTTACTAATATGTAATTTTTTGTTTTAAATATTTTTTAAAGTAAAATATTTCAAATATCTGGTTTATAATATAATAAATTTTGTGTTAGTTATTTAACATTTTGATATTAATATCTTAATACATTTTATGCAATAAAATACCAATATTTACTAAAATGTGCATTTTTGTTTTTAATGTTTTCTATAGTAAAATATTGGTTTTATGTAAAAAGCAACACGAATAATAACATTTAATTATTTTAGTTATTACATATTTTAATATTAATATATTCATACATTTAACTAATAAAATTGAATGTATAAAAATGCCAATATGTATTAAAAATGTATATTTTATTTTTATTGAAGTGTTTTCTATAGTAACATATATTTACCAAGAAAATGAAAAAGTCAATGTATAAAATTAAATGTTAAATACATTAATATATATTAATTATTAAACTGAATGAATAAAATGCAATGTAATACAATGACAGTTATTTTAATTAAAAATGTATATAGTATTTTATTAAAATGTTTTCTATAGTAACATTGAAATAAAAATAAATAACAAAAATATAATTAAATTAAATGACCAATGACCGTATTTGTTTATTTTATTGTAACATATTTTAAACATTTCTTATAGTAACATTTAAACTATTTTAATAAATTATTTGTTAAAATACAGTTGGTAATTACACATATTTGAATATTATCATTTTGCTCAATGAACAAAGTTTGTTTGGTCACAAATCATAGTTCCTGTTTCTTAGATGAAAACAAAGGAGAAAATATGATCGAGTCGCCAAACACACCGTGCTTTCCTCTTACTCAACATCTATCGAAGACAAACTCATGATGATACACACATGACTCTGAGATTACTGTAAACCAGAACACTTGCTATAAGTCACGTCACCTCCTCCCAGCACCTGATTGGCTGGTAGTTATGGTTAAAAGTTTGAGACCAAACTAAATGACAAACAGTCACGTGTTCATGTGAACAACATCCAGAGCCTGACAACGTTCTAAAACCGTTAAGAATTCTGGAATTCTAGATTCAAACTTGCAAGTTTGAATCTCGCTCGTTCTATATTGTGAGTGACGACATAATCGTGTAGGCTACAAGTTCGCAGTTGACGTCACAGAGCAGATGTGCAGGAACGCGAATCCACTTCTGTGTACAGCAGGTTTCGCGTGGATATGTACACGAATACGTTATTCCACAGTAAACCTGGAACTCTGAGTTCTTCAACTGTCCGCAGTGAAGTGAACCCGTGACATTTAGCGCTGCACGCCCACATTATATCGGCTCAAAGTGAAACCTCAGCTGGCGCAGTGAAATGAAAGCTTCGGGCTGTTTTTCAGGGAAACCGACGAGTAATGAGAATACAACCGGCTCATCTGAACTGTGATTGATGGCATTGTTAACCCACTGTGACTGCAGGGTCGAGTTTCAGTGCCTTACTAGAGTCACTCAGGAGCTTTAAATCCTACTTTCGAGACAATCCAAAACAATTTAGACCTGCAATACATTACAACTTATAACAGAAATATTCTACCTTACAGTCAGTCATACAAAACACAAGTTTTGACCTTTAAACCCGATCATTTACCCTTGTTCATTTTTTGACCTTTAAATGCAATCATTTACATTTGTTCTTATTTTTTTTCTTATTGTTTTAAAGAAAATAACCTCTACGATTGACTGAGAATCGCGAGCAGAACTGGTTTGTATGAACTCACCACACACAGGTCGAGCGAGGACTTCGAGCTGCTCATCGGACTCGTGGAGATCTCTTCCACTCGCGTGCGTCCGGTTCGACTCGCGCGGTCGTGTTCAGCGTTATAACGTTACGCTCGTGAAGTCACTCGTTCCGACAACGCACGGACGAGTCTGTCTCGTAGACTGTAAAAAGATCTGTGTATTCCGCCTCCGAGAAACCCGCAAGCGGAGTGTTCACGAGTGACGTAAGCCTCGCAGATGTCGACTCATGAATGAGTCATTAATTTGAATCGGTTCGTTTGAATGATTGAAGTCCGAGTCAACCCGACACAAGAAACGCTTTTGCTGCTCGAAGGGATGCACTAATAAACAGTTAAATAAATAGTTGGTTAAAAAAAAAACACCAACTACTATAAACCATATAATTTATGAGCTTACTACAGGTATTTTACAATCGTCATTTGGCACTTTTTATACTTTTATTTATTTTTTAAATATACCCTTACGAAAAGTAGTAACTGGAATATTTGGAAACTTTTTTAACTCTCTGGACAGTGAATCTCGGTCCTCTTCTGCATCTTTTCGAAATATGTTATTGTTTTGTTTTTATTCTCTAAGTTTTTATGGTGTAACATACAAATCTAAACTATTGGTGTTCCTTTATATTATTGTTTTGTATTTATTTATTTGCGATGTCTTGTTATATTTGCATTGTAATGAAAATTCAGTAACCAATTATATATAATAATGATTTTCCTCAAAAAAATTTTTTTTTACGTAACGTGATCGCGTAAAATGATCGTTGTTAAAGGGTTCATTGACATGAATCGCTCGAGCGAATCGATTCACAGAAATTAATGAAACAACTCAGCAAAGCTACAGATGCCCCCTCCCTCCTCATTCCTGTCTGCATATGTCAATGAGCGTGACCTCACTCTCCGCGCTCCCGTGGAAAAGCCGCAACTATGTGAAGTATTCACGGCACGAGCGCTTCAGAAAAGAAGCGAGATAATTATATTTCGTATAGTAACTCAAGTTTATGTGCACATTTCTCACAGACAGCGACGTTTCAGAAAACACCTCAACTCTTCTCAGATTGGCCAGTTTATGAAAGTCTCGATTCAGACATTTCTCAGATTATTTAATTTTTAGGTGTCACAGACCCCAAATATGCACTCTTAGAAGAAAATGTTCTATATAGAACCTTAAAAGGTTCTATCAGTGCTACATATTTGGAACCCCTAAAAGGTTCTATACACTCTTTAAAAAAGGGTTCCTCTGGGTTCTATATAGAACCCTGGAGTTCCATACTTGGCCAATAGAACCTTTTACAAAAAAAAAGGTTCTATATAGAACCATTCTGGAGTTCCGTATATAAAGCAGGGAATGGAACCATTTCTGGTTCTAAATAGAACCATTTCTTCTAAGAGTGTGATCTCCATCATCGTGCGAGCAACCCCAACTCCCCATCCAAAGAATGCAAAAGGCTGCAATATATTTTTGTGTGTAAATAAATGTAATTTTTAAAATAATGTCCTACTCGTACTGTTATTTAAATATATATATTTTTCTATTTAAATATATTTTTATTTTTATTTTAATGAAACTACTTCTATATTTCAGTCTTATTGTTTTTTGTGTTTTTTTAACATTTATAATGTATTTATTTATAAACCTAGTTTTTCTCTACACATTTCTACACATCCAACCGGTGTTGAAGAAGATGCATCGCATCCGACAGTGAATATTTAAATTAAGCATAACTTTTACGTCTCATAAACTATGAAAGACCCAAATTTGATCTCTTTATGTAAAGCAGTTTTATAACCAGGGTGACTATGTTTCCATCGATGCGAATAACAGCAGAACTATAGTGTGTGTGTGTGTGTGTGTGAATAGCCATGCATGTTTCGGTCACGGACGTCGTCTTCGTGTTCTCCAGATGGCCTGAACAAGAGGAAGACGATGAAGCAGCTGATGCTCGTTCACCACACACACACACACACCCTTCATCTCTTCTGATGTCCAGTGATGTCAGAAATGCAGAAAACACCCCGTGCGCGGAGTGAGAGCCGGTGATGAAGCACACGAGCAGTGTTTGCGCGATCATTCGGTGATTAACTATATCATCCGCATCTGAATGCAAACAGTCTGTCGTTCCTCACACTGTTGTTCCTCCTCCAGCTGTCACACACACCTCCCGCCGTCAGACCCACGACCCTCCGTCTCCCAACAACACACGACACACAAAGGATCTGCATCGGCATTGTCCTTGACCCTGACCTCTGACCCCTGAGGCCCAGTGAGGACAGCTGGAGTGTGTGTGTTAGCGTGCAGATGTCCCACTTCAGGCATGTAAGCGTGCCGCTTCACTTTCAACGAGGGACTTTACTGAAAGTCAGAAAGTAAAAGTCCTGCCATATTTTTATTGATCCAGAATTGTGCAGCTTTATACTGTAAAATGTCATTTGCTGTGGTGATCAAAGCATTCTCACCAATTTGTTTGATTAAAAATTCAAAAAAATTGTGATATTGCTAGTTATTTTTGAATAAAAACTATTAATTAAAAAAAATAATAATCTAATGACCCTAAACTTGAGAACGCTAGTCCGTCAGATCACGCGATCTCCAACAGCGCCACCCACTGGAAACACTGAGGGATCACGTGACTGACTCGACTATGATGAAACACACGAAACGCTCCAGTTAAAACCATTTTTATTAAACTTTTCCTTCATAGTTTATTTAAACATTGTGTGACATAAAAGAAGATCGAAAAAGACCATATTTCCCCCCCGAAAACAGAAAAAAATTACATAAGGAAGTTGCTTTAACTATTTAACTATGTCATTTCCTGTTTACCAGTCACTCGCATTCATACGTAAATCTGCATCTCTATAACAGTGACGCTGCTGTTGTGCTGTCAGTAAACAAATCTTGAGTCCAATATACAGGATATACATAATATACGTGTGTGTGTGTGTAAGCATCAAAACTGATTAAGAGACAGAACCAATTCATAATTACTGAGGCGTATTGCATTCACTTGAAGAAAAAAACTACTCTGTTTTTCTGAATTAACAAGTTAATTTTTCATGGAATTTTTTTTGCTGTTTTTCTGAATTAATGAGTTAATTTTTCATGAGAAAAAAAAATTGCTCTGTTTTTCTGAATTAACTCGTTAATTCAGAAAAACAGAGCAAAAACTTTTTTCTCATGAAAAAAAATTCCCTGTAAAACTAAACTGAATGAAAAAAAAAAGAAAAATTAACTCATTATTTCAGGAAAAACAGAGCAAAAAAAATTTTTCTCATGAAAAATTAACTCGTAAATTCAAAAAAACAGAAAAATTAACTCGTTAATTCAGAAAAATTGAGCAAAAACTTTTTTTCTCATGAAAAAAAAAATTTCCCTGTAAAACTAAACTGAATTAAAAAAAAAAAAATTAACTCATTAATTCAGGAAAAACAGAGCAAAAAATTATTTTTCTCATGAAAAATAAACTCGTTAATTCAGAAAAACAGAGTAGATTTTTTTCTTCAAGTGAATGCGATACGCCTCCGTACATAATATTGACATTTTAACTACAAGGATTTGGTTCTTGTTTTCCAAAGTATTATTACACAAAATTGCACAGGATGATAATGCTGTTAGAGTCGTGGCGAACAACAAACACATAATGACAATGCATTTGAACAAGCGCTTGATGAAGCGTCGCGCTCAGAGGACCGCTATCTTGAAATGAAGATCACGAATAAAAAAAAAAAAATTAGGAAAAACAAAACAACGGTCCACCAAAAGCAGAGAGAAGGCAGCGGTTGAAGAAGAGGTCGCCGGGGCAACCACACCGGGAGCCATAGTAACGGAACCCACTGATCCGAGGTCAGCTATGACATCACAGTCCACTGCTTCCTTCAAAGTTCCGAGAGGAAGTTCAAAGCCGAATCTAGTTGTGGTTTCCTCTAAACACAGGAAACGGGACTTCTTCGCCCCAAAAGTGCTTGTGTGTGTGTGTGTGTGTGTGTGTGTGTGTAAGAGTGCGGGGCGTTCGCGATGTTCAACCCAGCGGATCACGTAGGAAAAGTTTGTCATAACAACGTTTGCATTAGTCAATCGATATCAGGCCGTTTACTTTGATCCTTTCTTACTCTGTGTGTGTGTGTGAGAATATTAATGAGAAAAACACACACACACACACACACACACACACACAGTCTTTGTCTCACTCATTCACTCTCTCTCTCTCTCACACACACACACTCTTTCACTCACTCACTGACTGACTGGTGTGGTGTAACGTTACTGTGGTCTTGATGGAGCGGTCGTGTGGTTCTCAGCAGCATCCCCCGCTGGAGGCCTTGACCGGCGTGCTCTGGATCTTGACGTTGGATTTGTCGGGTCCTCCAGCCGTGGCCCCGGGGCCCATCCTCCTCTTGATCTCTGCGGCCATGGTCATGAAGGCCTGCTCCACGTTACTGGAGCTCTTCGCACTCGTCTCCAGGAACGGGATGCCCAGAGAGTCCGCAAACTCCTGAACGAGACGACAACAGATTGATCATGTGCTTACTTCAGCGTGTGTAATATTGTCTATATATGACTGTCATTTAAAAACCTCATTAATACATTTTATGTCGTTTCACTTTGATAATTATAATAAAAAAATATTCAAA